>KZ807801.1:147997-169932 GCA_000696205.2 Oncopeltus fasciatus | reverse complement strand
ATATATAATATTTTGAGGGAGACTGCTGGTACTTCATCAGAGGAGTGAAGAGTCTTGAGTCCTCTATGTAGTATTTATTCTCTCTCTGTGATGGAGGACGAGCAGTCTATCCGGAAATTTAGAAATACTCTGTAAAAGTAATTACTACGATCATTCTTTCCCTATTTTTATTTATTGTATACAACGTGGAATTTTTCGTTATGTACATAATTTGAGTACATATATAAATTTTTGATTAGTTAACTATATGGAGAATGTTTATTTATTCATATGCACAAATAATTTATGACACGCTTAAAATGTTGATCCTCGCTGATATTTTAAGGTTACTATTCAAGATTTAAAAAAAGAATAATTATATTTGTAATGCCCCAATGTAGTCGTGAGAATTTACTCATTGATTTTTTTAAATTATTATTATGAACGTTTTGACAAATTGGAATACATTTTCTGAAATATTGGAAAAAATTAATGCTTTTTATTGCGGCCGAATACAATTAAATGTGTTTTTTAAAAACTCCTTCAGAGCAACATAAGGTTTTTGAAGGTATGGTTATCTACAGGTTCAATCCTTTAGATAACCCTTTCCTGAAATATACATGGTCATAGAGTAGCTCTTATTTTCCCCCCAAAAAAAACTAAGCTGGCACCCTTTAGATATTTTAAAATTGAAAATTTTTGAATTAATTAAATGTATAGAAAAATGAAAATTGATTTTGCTGAACATTCTAAAATTTTTAAGGCGTTTGATGTTTTATTTTAAATTTCTTTTTAATCATTAAAAATTAATTTGTTGTAGGATAAATAACATTATACTACACTAATTTAGAAAAAAAAAATTCTTCTATCTCTTATTGTAGGTGAATAACTTTTACAACGTTTTTACGAAGGTTACAACAGCAGATCATTAATGTGAGATTGAAATCACCTGGCAGATTTACATTTAGATAGACTCTAGTAAGAAGCCTTCTGTTTCTGAGGCCTTTGAAGGAACCATGACATGGAAGGATGAGAATGTAGTTACTTATGTGTTCTTAAAAATGTTCTAACACTAAGTCGATAGCAAAAGAGTGAATTTTGAAATTTTAATTTCTCTCCCTTACTCTTATTGAATTAAGCACACATGTGATTATACAAAAATCCGAAAAAAGAAAAAAAAATATTAAAAACCGATTTCCATAGATTCCGTTTAGCCATTTTTAACAAGTACAAAGAAGGCCTTTATATGCAAACAAAAAAACGAGCAGCCTCAAATTTGTATTTAAATTATCATTCATACAATAAAAATTCATGGAAGTTAACAAATCAAATTTTGACAAAGGGGTAACGCTTTTTTAAATACAAATATTTGAAATATAGATACTTTTGCAGAAAGTGATTCACTCCAGAGTTTATTTCAATTAATGTTCCATTCCTACTAAATAACAATATATATATATAAACAAAGTATATATAGAAAATGAAACACTGGCGGCTGCGATAAGTGGCAATCAAGAACAGGTGGGATAGAGTGCACACCCAAAAAGAAAATATCAGAAGGAGCGAAATTTTCTGGGATCTCTCGCCCTTCATCGGTGAGAAGTGAAGAGACACTAAGTATGTGAAGTATCTTCACGATTTACATGCCAAGATTCGTAAGTGTCATCTCCATGCTTTTACTTGACGCTTGAATAATGTTCAAATTAAAAAAAAAAAAAATACGTGGCTGCAAATAATAAATGCTTTATAATTCGGAATGGACCTTACCATTTATTAGTTTTACTTGTTTTAATAAATTTTAAAGGAATGTAGCCATTGAGGTTCCACTCTTGAGTAATTTTTTGAAGATTTTTTTATCGTTTTATTACCTACTATATTCTAAACATGATAAAAAAACACACACTCACTCACACACACACACACACACACNTTAAAAAACATTAATCCAACAATCCAATAGTGATTATATATATATATATGTATTAGTGTGTGTGTGTGTCTGTCGACATGCTATAGGCTTAGGTTTACATTTTTTTCTTAGTAAAATTCGGCCTTAAGTCTTAAGCTCGTAATAGAGATGAACGTTCCACATAGGAATGGGGGATTGCCTAAAATGTCAAATGCGAGTACAACTTGTACAAGTTGTATTTAAAGTTTTGTTTAAGGTGTGATGTTACACTTTTCCTCGTGTAGTGGACGTAATATTAGTTTGGAGTTGTGAAACACTGGTATTTTTGGAGTTTAAAAATAAAGTTGAACAATTAGGGGTTGGGGCACATCTGTAACTTTTTCGAAAGAAATTTGGTATATCGCTTTCATGTGTAAAATGAAAGGGTGAGTTCGTTATTGAGAAACATTGGACAAATAGGATAGGGGAGTAAAACGTGTTTTTTTTTTGGCTGTAGTGTGAGTAATATGTAGCTCAGAGAAGTGAACTAAAACGATGTCTTGATATATTTTGCTCGAAAAGGGGATTACATGAGAAGCAATATATAAATATTCATCAACTACGATACTTATTAATTTTCTCATTTACGCAGCTCCTGCGTGAAGGGCTTTTTGATATTTGATGATAATTAACTCACCGAGTTTACTAGACATTTAGCATTTGACACAGTATAACTGATTTAGCATGAATGATGTACGTCTGTCAGCCCCTATGAACACATTTTCTTGCCACATTGCGGTTTTTTCGGGGGTGGTTCACCCCTCACATCTTCCACAGCGATAGGTTGGTAACACCATCATTAATTATGTTACTCTGTAAATAGTACTTTCTTTCACTTGTAGAAGTAGCAGTTTAGCGGAGAAGTTCCCAAACATAAACTTGTGTATACCCCACCCGGGTAGGTGTAAAAAATAATTATAATTTTTCACTGAGTGATCTTAAAACTGACTGTTCGGTTTAGTTGCATTTTTGAAACATAAAAATAAGCTAAAATGTGTACTTTCTTTTGTTAATATGGAGAGAAAAGGCCTCCTTAAAAGAAAAAGCTCATTTCGGGTGTTGATAAATTGTTAACTTTAGATAATTTCCTTTAATAAAAAAAAATATGTAGATATTGGGCTTAGAAGGATTCACTATTTCTTTTAAAATTATTAACTATTTATATTTTTCTTATCAAAATATATGAAATCTTCACATATAATCATAAAGAAGGGTTGTTTAAAGGAATATTGCAAGTTATATATACGTACTATTCATTTCATTAAAAAAAATTTTTAATTAAATTTCTTTAAAGTTTTAATACTTGAGAAGAAGGGTTTTTCTTTATATTTTTGATATCTCTTATGGGATGCGACTTATTTATTATTTTATTTTGCACATCATAAATAGATATAATTAATATGTCACCTGTTAAACTATGGATATTAATAAACAAATGAGATTAATTCAAATTTTAAGGATTTCATGGTGACTAATACCAAATTTTAAAAATGAACATTTTATAGTTGCTTATAGATTTTTTTTGCTGTGGTTCGGTCAAGGTAGATCCAAAAAATACCTTTTAGGCATACATTGTTAGCCATCTTTAGGACAATCATGAAGACGAGAGGGGACGTTGTGTCATCTGGATCACATGTTTATGACTCAATGTCAATCCAGTCATGAACAAGCAAGAAAGCAATCAAGCCGAAATATTGGCATTTTATTTTTAGTTTTATTTTTTCAAATAGTATTTTTTGGATCTGGCTTGACGGACCCCCCCCTCCCAAAAAAAATATCTATCAATAATCTTAACGGTCGAAAACTCTCCATTTGAAGTTGCTTGTAAAAATTGCTAGTGCTAATTATAAATTACCATATTAATGTCATTACATGATCTAGTAATTATAAATATCTCAGGGAAAAAGTTACTGACAAAGGAACACGGATTTGATCCCAATAGGACGTTCATTGAGAACGGTTGTAATAATTCAATGATAAAAAGGTATGGAATTAACATATATTTCATGATATGATTAATCAATTGAGTCTCAACCTGATATGTTGTCAAGAGTTACCGAAAAGAGCTCATCGAAAGGATTCGACTCAATAGGACGTTCATTCAGAACGGTTGATATCTCAGGATAGAGTGTTTGATAAGCTTCAGTATCTGTTTAGACCCTGACCAATCATGTATCATAATCGGCATGTTTCGTTCACATAACCTTTAAAATTGACGCAGATGCTGTAATGCAATTATCAAAAAGAAATTCATCATGAGAGACCTGCTGTGTAATTACACAAGAAATCCTTTGTCCGCGTATTTGGTGCTTAACGTCTTTCTAATGAAGGATAACATGCTTTTAAATACAGGACGAGCATATTTGTTACTTCACCCCCCAGCAAATTAATTTCAGATGAAAACACATTATTATATGATTCTCAGAAAAGGGTTAGAGGCTCTCCCTCCCCTTTAATTCGTATTAAAATTCTAAAATATAAGGGTCTTCATAGACAATGCTTTGATGCGGTTTTGTATCAAATTAATAGTGTGTTTTCATCTTAAATAAATTTGCGGGGGTGAAACAATAAAGTCACAAGGGTGGATGGCGGTTTCCCTGTCATCACGAATGGCATTCTCAATGCCTCAAAAGGCAGTCTCAAAGACAAAGCCTATTCCCCGCCATAGGGGCTGTGCGGAGATAATTCAGGGAAGTATTGGTGAGAATAGCCTCTAGCATTGAGTTTACCTTATAACGTAAGGCGTATGATACTCTGAGCTAGGAAAATTAAAATTTCATCACGCAGGAGCTGTGTAATCTAGGCAGATTTTCCTACTTTTAATAAACATTCACTTAAGGATAAGTAAATAAAGACTATTTCTTAAGAGCTGAAAATATTAAAGAAGAAAATTAAACGTTCTAGACTGACCGAAATAAAAGAGGAAGATGTAATTTTAAACCAAAGATTGTGATCTTTGAACTTTTTATTGTAATAATAGTAAGGAACTAAAAAACAGTCTCACAACAGACCATAGAGGCCCAGGAAAGGTATAATTTACGGATATGTTTCTTCGTGAACCATGATAAACTAGAGTAGGTGCTGGCCAGCACACCGTCCTGACAGTTCTTGTCCCATTCAATGAAGAATCGTTCCGAATTAGGGCTGGGTGTTCCCAAGGGACACACCAGGTATTCTCTGGGTCATTACAAACAGAAACACAGAAATTAAGAAAAACAACTTTAAGCAGTAAATATTGAATGTTTGGCTCAAGATCCCAGGACCATAATCATAGGACCACTATTACGTTACTAATGATAAGTATGATAAGTCTAAGGCACGTCCAACAAATTCTTTCTCTACTTACTCTGTTCTACCTCTCCGGATT
This sequence comes from Oncopeltus fasciatus, assembly GCA_000696205.2. Taxonomy (NCBI): domain Eukaryota; kingdom Metazoa; phylum Arthropoda; class Insecta; order Hemiptera; family Lygaeidae; genus Oncopeltus; species Oncopeltus fasciatus. The sequence continues at coordinate 164,638 of KZ807801.1, read as the reverse complement.
TCCTCCAACATCTGCGAAATGAAGCCCAAGTAGCGATATGATTTCAGTGTTTTAACAGAGCCCTTCCAATCAGTTGTGCTTCTAATCGCCTTCCTTAACATGCTTTTCAAGTTAAAATGATACAGAATGTAAATGTTATAAAATTGTGTTAAGGAAATGTTTTATAAATACAGCAATAAAAAATATATTAAATATATTTCAATTTAGACCTCTAATCTAGACTCCCTTATTTTTTGTCCGGTTTCAGCCATTAACGAGCTTATTTTCCAGCATATATAAGAAAACACAAAATTTTTAATAGTTTCAGTTAAGAATATATTCGCCGAAATTCGTCAAGTGACCAACATGGTTAGCAAGATTTCCTTACAATAAATTCCAAAAAGATTTTATCTTAATTCTTACAAATTTTTTAAATTGTTATTTTCTGTATTATAATAGCAATACTAGTTTTTGAGGAGTGATTGATTATTTTGAATCATACTTATAACTTTATTATTAAAATAGTGGTATTTCTTAATTATATTTAAGCCTACTACTATCTAAAGTTTCAAAGGATATAATATTTTATTCATAACATCAGTTCTTTAATTTAACTTCATCCTTAGATTGTATTTAATGTTTAAAATTTGTAAGATTAATTTTGTTTTTTTACTGGTTTAATAAATATAGTTTTTAGTGTGGAATATGCTCTATTCATTTTTTCCTGACTGCGAAGGTTCTTTAGGAGTATCTATTTTATTTCATATAATTCGTAGTAATGATTATTACTTATTATCTAATTAATTACTTCCCTCACGATAAAATATTTTTTTTATAAACTTATTGTTAAGGCAATTAATTCTTAAGGGCTATGATTGCATATATGATATATGTTATTTGTGTTTTTTTAAAAGGATTTTCTTTCTATATTTTGATTATTTTTATTGTTCTTTAAGTTAGGGTTATAAGGTGGAAAACTTACTGAATAATATTCCTTACTTTTAGATTGTATTGCCTGAAACTTTACTAAAATGTTCCAAAAGCAAGCATACATTGCAATACTTTCCGACACAACAACTCATATTGGGTTTGATTTTCCCACTAGTCTACTAATGGCGCCCGTTTTCCGCTAATTTGATCCTATTGAAGTACCCATTTAAGTGATAAGTTGTTTATGTATGAGATCAACAAGGCAGTCTGTACATAGCTTTTGTTCATTGGTAATTAACGCTCCTTCACATTTTCCTTGCGTTGTAGGGATTCTGAATTAGCTGAAGCACTAGTATACCATATACAAGGGACAAATCATCTGCGAGACCTTGAATTTATTTGGCTAAAACAAGAACTTAACACTTTACCTTCCTACGCGGTTTCTATCTCCCTGACAATAAGGATCGAGCTTACTGTTCATTATACGAGTAGTAATTCAAGGGCCACAAATACGAGTGACGTCATAGAAGTTGATCATTCTGTCAAGAGATTTGATTTTAATTTTATTTCTACATTCAAATTAAAAAAAAAAAAAAAAAGTAATATTTCATTTTATTTGCTGTCAGAAGCATATATCTTTTTTATTTTCATTTTTTAATCGTCTATTGCTTAGAGAACTTCTGACAGTTTCAAACAATTAACCAAACGCTCATTGACTTATATATAACTATAATATTATATAGTTATTCCAATAAATTTTAATTACTCCTTAACTTCTGAATTATTACTTAAGAACTCGCTTTATTTATAATTGTTCGGTTAAGCTGAAATGAAATGGCCTTTTAAACCTTCTTTTCAGATATACCCTCAAAACTTTTCTTTCGTTTAATACCCAACTAAACTAACTACCTAAAGGTAGAAAAATTAAAACTTCAACTACTTCAATGAACTCATCGTCGGCCGACAAACTCACAAAACTAGTAAACTAATAAAAAATAAATTATGGTGCAAAAGAATGAGAAAAAATACAAACATCTTCTTTACAGCTATTGTGCTATAACAATGCAATGTATTGGGTAATAAATTTATTACCATAATCTTCTGGTTTCTTTCAATTGGTACTGTCCCATTTTGACCTTATAAAGGGTGTACATACTTTTACCTTCTGGACCTCTAGATTTGGCACTTCGAGGGCAAAAGCGTCCTTCACACTTGAATTGTAACCAAATCCTTAGTTCGCCAGTAATTGAAGTAGTAAGTCACGGTTAAAGCTCTTTGTTCTCTATCAACTAAGGATGCCAGTGACGGTCGTAAGGAGTAAGGATACTCGCCTACATGCTTGAGAGGATACTTCTTTTATGTCCCATGCAAACACTAATTTAAATTAACAGTTTTGAGTTCATAGCTTTAAATGAATAATAATTCACAGCATTAAATTAAATATACAGTTTTAGTAAATTGATTATAAAACTTACAGTTTTTCCAAGAAGGCCGCTGTCCTGAAAACGTTAGCGTCAATTTCTTGAATTTGGTTGTTGCTAATATCCCTGAAACAAAACAAAGAAGAAAAATAACCACTGGAATCATTTGCTTAGTGAGCAAAGGACAAAGTGTTTTACAGAGCGCTAGGTTAGTTCAGGGGATCCGTCAGGCACTGCAGGTTCGATTCCTACCCTTAAATTTGTTTTCAACCATAATGGTAATTATCAATTTTCACCAATGATTAAGAAAACATATTCCCTCAGGACTTTTACAATAAGAAAAAATCATGACAGTCCATGACAATAAAAATTGCATAATGTTTCTCTATTTACTGATCTATTTACCTTTCTCTTTTCTCCCATCTTCTCAGCGTTTTTGCTTTTGACTTTGTATGTTACAATAAAAAATTATTAACTATTACTGTAACTCAATAATAAAAATATTATAAAATGATATCTTTATAGCACCCCTATAAAAATCTACTTATAACACTACTTACTTCGAATGGTAAATTGAAATTTCAATTAAAAGTAACAAAATAAACAATTGTTGCTAGTATGCGACTTCAAAACAAGTAGTTGTGGCTAGTATTTTGGGCAGTTTGGCTGGTAAAAACATGTCGCTGAAGGTATGGTTTAACCTCTTAAAACTCCTGAAATTTGATTTTAAATTGACAATATAAATAATTCTTTTCAGGTATATAATTATAATTTCTTAACTTCACTTACATATTTTTCTTCTTTGTGAAGATATTTACTACTGTGGATCAGTGCCTTTGTAATGATGTACACAACAAAAATTTCTAATCAAGAAAGTGTTTGAATATTGATGAGTATAACTTGCTTACAGAAATAGTAATCGTGGCATTCCTCGGAATATCCCATCATGAAGCATGTCAATTTCGTTGTGTGAGAGATCCCTGAAACAGAGATAATAGAGGTGATGATTGAAAATATGGAAGATTTATTGCGCTTTGGCAGAACAACATGGTAAATATACCATATCTGTATAATCCGCTTCTCAAGTTAAGTTCAGCTAAAATAGAACTGAGTATAATCTGCTAATATGATAAATAAACTTACATATTAATCACAAGTCATAATTAATATATAAGTTACACTATTTACTGTAAACCTACAGTAAAATTTACTGGGTCATGCACCCCGTGTGCGTTAAGGTCTTTTATGCCTAATTCTACCAAAGTCTGTTTATGTGTTATCATTCTTATCTCATGTATTCTTTCGAGATAAAACACACCAGTAAAACACGAGGAAGTATCCTAATATCTTAATAGTTATAACTAGGAATAGGTATTTCATTGAAATATATATGAAGAGGAAGCTTGGGTCAGAGAGTGACAGTTTTTCAGACACAAGTTTTCATTTGTATTTATATGGCAATTCTTAAGGACTGAAAGCAATGATGGCCGTTTCGACAACAATATCTATGTTCATTATAGCACCAAGAGGATACTTGAAGGTTATCTGCTGATAAATGTTTATTTACTTGTGGAAGACTTTACCACAGAAACCTATACAAAGCTCTAGGAATCGTGTCATTGCAGAAATACGGAGAATGAGACTCGGTTCTTGTTCTTGGTAGATCTTTACTAAGTGATACAAACGTTTGAATATATACAAAGAGATTGTAATACATTATTTGCTTGAGAGGAAGATGTATCTATTGACAAGATAACTCTCAGTACAGGGACTGCTCTGATTGAAATTTCTGTGAAAGAGCTCTCTATAGCGCTGTTCGAATTTACTTTGGACAGAGGCCTCACAAACTGCTCTAAATCCACCTAAGCCCTTGAAATTTATGTTCAATTCAAGCATAAGTCCCTCTGACTCTAAAGAGAGCATGTGCTTCCCTTATAAAGTAGTGCGTCGTACTTTTCTTTTAAAGCTCCTTTGGCATAAAATAAAATTTCTCATTTTCAATCCCTTAAAAATGATTCTCAGAATACTTTAATATTTTCTTCTACAAGACATATTTCATAAATTCTTTCCTTAAACAGACTGGTGAATAATATGCACCAATATGGCTTTTTTCATTGATACCATACAATTATCAATAATAATTTTATAAATAGAAAAAAAAAAAATTATAGTTCCAATAAATAAAAAAATTACAAGAACGAATATTAATATCTTCCATGGACGCACTTTTGTCAGCTATCTCTTGATTCATAAAATTAAATTATATAAGTACTCTGCTTGTTTCAAATTTAAAATATCACAGACCGACCTAATACTTGTGGTGTTTCTGAGCGAATTTGAAACATATAAACTGTGGCTATAAAGGATAATAATTAAAATCGAAATTAATGCGATTTACAAAATTTTATTCAGATCATCATCAATCTCATCTAGAAGATTTCGAAAATTAGGTCATTAAGACATATACAAATATACACGCACACTACGGTGTCCCCAAAGTATATGAACATTCAGGAAAAGAAAAAGGGCTAAAAAACTGGAATGGGCTTCATTTTTGCCTCGTTAATGAGAAAAACAAAGAAAATTAGAAAAATAAGTTTAAAAAAGTAGTATTTTAGGCTGAGGGGAAACGTTTGAGTAAGCCTGTTTCTGAATTTGAGTTCTGTCCAAATGCCATGGTTGTCTATCTATGGATAGCCTTTCCCTTCATGATCTCAAGTGGTTTTATGAAAAGTAAAGAAGAAAAAAAAAATAGTCTTTGCTACCTCTGTGGACTTTTTTTTTTATAGTAACCTTATTATTTTTCAGTACAATCCACAAATAACAGAAGATGCATACATAATCCTCCCCCCTCCCCTCTCTAAAGCAAGAATTACAGGAAAAACACCATCTCCAGAATTAATGCACCAGGAAAATCACAGAGGTCCTCCAATGTTAACAAGAGTTGGAAAAGATCACTTTGCCCCTTGAAAACTACTAGATCATGTATCCGAAGGAGGGTATGATAGGGTAAGACGCAGTTATATATCTTTGAGGTCTTGTGATCTTTTAAGATTCTTGGAGTTGTTACATGTGGTGGCTAATGATCCCTCAAGTATTTAAAGACAAAGGGGGTAAAATATAAATAATAAGCTTCTGTTAACGTTCCCTTGATCTTCTTGCCTTTTCGTTGGCAGATTCGCTATAGTTGCTCACTTCCCAATAGCTATCAATATTTTGAGATGATTTTAGTTGGGGTTCGGTCAAGGTAGATCCAAAACATTTTCTAACATTTTAAACATTCTAAAAACCATCAGCCCTCCTTCTCAATAACATTTTTCCCAGTTCCAAAGTCACTTATTCCCAATAATACCCTTCCTTTTTTCCTTTGTCCTGTTTATTGCCCTCTCTTGCAGCAGGCCGCTTTCCCTTTGTACCTCCCGCCTCTTACCATTTTTCCCCACCTTTCTACCTACCATGGGTGTAAAAGAAACATTTATACTTTAGTCATGGAAATGTGAACTTAGGGACAGGACGTCCTCTCTCATTTTCATGATAGGTAGGTGTGCCAAATTACTGTTTTTAATGTTATTCAATATTTTCTTTGTCAATAAGTTCTTGTTTGCATGTTTTTTCAAATTGGTTTTTTTCAAATTGTTTTTCAAAATCTTTTTAAATTCTCTTACATAGCTTTCTACATTCATAATCTTGATATCACATTCTATTGTTACAATTTTCTATTATATTAATTTCAATTATTATTGTATTCTCATGACATTGTATTTCTATAGCCCTGAAGGTGGCTTACAATGTAAGCCGAAACGTTGGCAAATAATCCTTTATTAAAAAATACATTTTTTAAATTTATGTTTTTTGGATCTACCTTGACCGAACCCCAACTAAAATCATCTCAGAATAATATCTACGGTCAAAAAAACTTTCCTTTTGAGCTATCAATATTTGTTTTGTGCATAAATTTGCTATTGCTAATGAAAAGGGAGTTATTGATAATTTTCGCGGGAAGTTTGTAGGGTCAACCCTAATCCCGATGGCCAATCAACACCTTCATTCATAGCAGCATAGATTTTAGAGGGAACTTTTCCAAGTCACAATTAGTCGATGACTTTGAACCTGTGGGAGTCCAGTTTTCTCTTTCAGACTTTACGGAGAGGTTTTAGCCGCAGTCCTAATTAGCTCCGGAGAGGATGAGAAATGGGAGAATCGTTTTTATCTAAAGCACTTTACTAGCAAAGCTTTTTATTCCCGGCAAACTCCCGGTTTATCATAACACCCAGCAAAGTTAATGAATTGGAAACTATAAACTTTATAATATATTTTAGTGATAATGTTTATCGGTTATAGAAGCTCTTCCTTTGCCAGTCATAGATTCAAATCTCAATGAAATCTTACCAAGATAATATGAAATAATTTCCATCACGCCGAAAAGTCCCTGATAAAGTTTAACTGAACAGTTTTTAATACCTCATTAATGATGAACGTAAAAGAGAGTGATTGGAGCGGGAAAGTATTTTCAAAATATAAAAATAACCTACATACATTAAATAAAATACTTAAAATTTAGATTTCCAATTGCCTTAATGAAACTCAAAGACCAATAGATATAAATGCACAATAATGTACATGAATATACAATGAACAAAATGAGATATTTTAAAATATTATGTATGTATATATATATTTTANCTCTTATAAAATATATATATATATATATATATATATATATATATATATATTACTAATATTATTATTCATGTGGCGCTACAAAACGTTGTCGTCTCCACGCTTTCTCAATCAGCAGTCACCAGGAGTCTCATTCTAGTGTTGCTGCCATTCAGTTGCGGACGATCAGGGTCATGGCGTCACCGGCCACACAGTCTGTCCAGCACTACCTTGGTCGACCAACTCTTATATTTCCGTGGATAGCCATTGTTAGTGAGTACACTGGATGCCTCCATCGTCCATGAGTGCCACATACCCATCTGAGTCTGGCTCGCTTGATGAAGCGACAATAGCGGGCTCGCCATACAGATCACAGACTTTCTGGTTGGTTCTAAGCGGCTGTCCTTCGCGGGGGCGAACTACTTCAAATATCTTTTTAAGTATTCTGCTCTCAAAATCATGAACATTCTGGCATTTGGCTCTGGTCGTGATCCAGGTCACCGTGATTCTTACCATACGTAAAGATTGGGCAATTGAGCATGTTATATAGGAGGAACTTCGTTCTCCTTGTCACCGCCCTGCTAGCCAGGTGTTGTCTGTAACACCGATAGGCGGAAATTATTTTCTGTATTACTGTCACGCTTATATAATTACTCCAGGTAACCTGGGATACAAAGTAATTAAACTCAGTGACCCATTCAAAGCGATAGGAACCGACCTCTACAGCATCTCTTGGCTGTATGTAGGTACTCTTCAGCTAGAATACACTTGGCCTTATCCAGGTTTATTATGAGACATGAGACCGAGCCTTCTTGCCGTCTCTACCAGGGAGAGAGAAATCCCAACTGCCTGACGCGAGCGCCCAATCACGTCAATGTCATCTGCAGGACTTGTACAGGCTTATTAATTATGGTTCCAGTCGTTCGATTGCCAGAATCTCTTATTCCCATCTCATGGACTAGATTAAACAGCTTGCAGGCCAATACATTCCCCTGTCGAATACCTCTCTCGCCCTCGTAGCTTGAGTACCCATCCGCTCCATATTTGCACTACACCTTCGAGACCAGTCCTTGTCAATAGCATAAAGAACAACTAAGTAATTAATTATAAATATGTGTTCGAATGAAGTTAAATCACAGATACATATTAATGGGCAAGTGGCCTCTAACATTTAGGAAAGCGACAAGAAATAACTCATTAGTCACAAAGAAATTTGGCCAGAAAAAAATATTTTTATTTAAATAGAAGGATAATGAAACCGATAAATGTCTGCTGTTGCTAATTTAAATGTAGATCGGAGGTTAATCAATTATAGACTCAGGATTTAAAAGTCTTTAATAGAATTAGAAGATAGTTAATAAAAACAGTCCATTTTCATGGACAGTGATAGATGTGTAGCATAACTTGCGATTTGCTAGGAGTTGGACATAAAGTAGAAGTATTACAGTATTGTTATTGATCGCATTTTTAAAGACAGAGAACAGTATTAAGAAGGATTCCTTATACTATAAATTATTATAAAGGATGAAATACCACGGAATAGAAGAAGATACACAGGAGTTGCATGGTTGGTCAGTTTTTCAGTTGCTGAATATTTGTATTTAGGTTATCTATTTAATCCGCCTCACTTAAAAAAAAAAAATTTATCAATAAACAGATGTTTGTTGAGATTCATTACTTTCAACTAAATATTACGCCTGTTGAAGCTTAAAAAAATATGTTTTACTCACATTAGGTATTTCAAGTAATCACCGCTCCTATTCGTCCGATCTGCTTCTAAAACAAACTCAGCTTTTTTTTTTTGCATTTAAAAGCGACAAAAAGGTAAACTCCTGCCATTATATGCTTCATTTCTCTGCGAAAATCCCAAATTATGTTTTGCATCAATAACCAAATCTGCTTAGGCTTTCATTACTCCAGATTAAGGATTAGTTTTCGCCCACAACACCGGAAGAAGATTTTGTACTCCCACTTGATTGTATTTATGTTTATTATGTTTGTAAATATGATATATTCTTATTTGTTATACTATAATATCTGAATTAGTGGTAGACCAAAATTAATAAATTTAAAAAGAAGCTTTAAGGATAATAAATTAATAACAATGGTAGAATACTTGAAATTTGTGAAAACATGGATCTGGCAAGTGGAAAAACAAAAAGTGATATTTTAGGTTATTATAAATTAGACAGATACTATAGGTAATGTTAATTGACTACAGTGCTGTTTCTACAGCATATATAATATATAATATAATATAATATAATATATTATGAAACCGTTTTTACTGTAGGCAAACTACACATTTATAGTTCAAAATATTCACAACTCAACATATTCTGAACATTTGACAATTATATACAAAGTGACTGACATACCTAGCGATAAATAATCTTATTTTAAATACGAAATTCCGCATATGAATTAAAAATAAAAGCAAAATATATTATAAAAATATAGTAACGAAATCATAAAAAAAAAAAAAAAATTGTGAACTTTGAGAAATTCATTCATAGCTTAAAAAGTATATAAAAATACAATAATGACGTAGACAGAATAAATTATTTGAGTTAAAACAAAGAGTTAAAAATATATGTGCCCCAAAAAACAAAATTACAATAAAATTAAAAAAAATTAGATTAGATAGAAAGTTGTCTGTCGAACATTCTTGACGACAGTAAATCCATTTCAAAGTAAAGCCTCTTTGGTATCTGGTGAGAAAAAATGGACGAGAATTATATGCCTATTCATAATTTATATAATTCCTCTCTCCAAGCTCAAAGATTTTTCCTAGCTATTATTTCAAAACGATAACTTGTTCGATAAATACTTCACCTCGCCTAAGCTATAATAAGTCATTCACCTGTTCATTTGTTCATCCCGTTCATCACCTGTTCATCCATTCATCTCGTTTATCACCTATTCATCCGTTCATCCCGTTCATCACCTGTTCATCCGTTCATCCCGTTCATCACCTGTTCATTCGTTCATCCGTTCATCCCGTTCATCACCTGTTCATTCGTTCATCCCGTTCATCCGTTCATCCCGTTCATCACCTGTTCATCCGTTCATCCCGTTCACCACCTGTTCATCCCGTTCATCACCTGTCACCTGTTCATCCCGTTCATCACCTGTTCATTCGTTCATCCCGTTCATCACCTGTTCATCCGTTCATCACCCTTTTTCTACCTGGATAAGATAGAACTAGCTATGAATTTAATATGATGGTGCCAATTCATATTTGTAAGTACAGTACAATGCGTAAAATGTATTGTTCAAAACTGGGAAAGTTCCTTCAAATTTTTCGTCATCAATAACATTTAATTATATAAAAATGGCAGGGATGACATTCTCGAGTATTCTTTTGTAGTGTTAACTAAATTAGTTTGATGAAAATAGTACACTTTAAAGTGTTTGAGGCTCTTTTAGAAAAACCTACTTAACTGGGTATAACATATGTACGCTACTAAATTTTATCAAAATTAGAGTAAACAAAAAAAAGGAAAACAGTTAAGGTTTCAATAGTGTTCTCAAGTCGTCATTTGATACTATAAATCGCGCAAATCAATAAAAATTAAGCCAAAGTGAGTTGTCGGCTGAATTTATGAATATTATAAAATCGTTAGAAAAAAATGTGATGGGTTATATATAGAATAAGTCAGGTATCCTGGGACTTTTCTAAATGTCTAAAGGAATTAAAAATAGAGGGTATTTTTTCACTGATAATTATTTTCTTTAATAAAATATATAGATGAATATTTAGATTGTGGAAATATGGTGAGTGGTGTAAAAAATTGAAATATTGGCTTTTACTGACGACATAATCCAACTGTCATCAGATCCAATTGTATCACAATTATGATAAGAGTCACATCATATTTCGAAAAATAAATTTTAAAAATAAACCAATTAACAAATGAAAAGTAGTTTATTTATAAGCAGGGGTAAGTGGGAGAAAAAGAGAGGTCACATTTAGAAAATAAGAAGGCAGAAGTTTGTTACCATTATAAAATTTTGGTTTAAATTTATTCTTAAAATTATAACTAGACATTAAAAGCAGGTCTTAGTTACGTATAGTGAATATTGCTCAGTATTAAGATTTTTATCTTTGAAATTAATTAAAAAGTATTTAGTGGTATAAGCCGGTCAATTATGTGCTAAGCGGCGCAAGTTTGTAGTGGCGAAAAATTCGAGAAAGTTAAGCAATTGATAACATTTTTTATTAAAAAAGTTTTTAATTTACCAGTCAACGCAACGGCCTATATTTTATTTCTGAAAACAAAACTTCTGCCAATCTGAAGTACATCAGAATTCTTAACTGAAGGCCGCATTACTTACAGATCGCAGATTTTCTCAAATATTCGCTGCAAAAATAATATTTATTGATATAGCAATTTTAATTATTCCTTAACTATAGCCTCTTAGTTGATAATACAATAAAATAGCATAATTTAGAAATTAGTTATTTATAACTCCCACAATGTGCAAAAACACAATCTATTGGTTAAATGTCAGTGATACCACGTTAAATAAGAGAATAAAAATATATGATCAATATCAAAATCGATTATACGCTAGGTCAAAAAATTTTAAGCTATTAAAATGTTAAATTTAAAACTTATCTCGCGTAGATAAGTTCATTATTTAAAGCCAGTTTGTTAGTAATTCTTAAAAAAATAAACCTTGTCCTTACAATGTCTTTTAAAAGATTTTATATCGAAGCTCAAGCAATACTGAAGAGTCAGAATCGTAAGGACAAAGATTTGTTCCCCTTGGAGTAAGAATCACAACTCAAGGAGACTGAGCCTTTCATTTATCATGAACTCTACAGAGTAGCCGAAGTAACCGAGTTTAATTTTAAAATTTTGTGGGGGACATTCTAAATGGCTAAGTCCTTATACACTTGGATCAGTAGAACGGATACCCAAAGAAGTATTGTTAATGACTAGGGAAGTAGGTGGCCTTTGGACCAAAACTATACGGGAAGGGGCCAATAACTGTTTATTTTGTCTCCTTGGCAGGGACTCAGCCTTATTTGAAAATCCGTATAGACCCTTCTAAAATCGCCTCGCCACGTCAAGGAAATAAATAAAAACAGCTCACCAGCCGCCGACTCAGTCAGTGATAAGTTAGGTTAGGTCGTGGCCTTTGAAGTGCCGGCAACAACGAAGTGATAACTGACAGTGATTAACAAGTTATACCGAGGCCTCGTAGTAAATAAGCATATTAAATTTATTTGTACATAATAATTAATTTATTAGCTGTATGTAATTTATATTCATTTGTTTGTTAGTTAGTATGGACAGTAGCTGTGTTTGTAATAAGTAGAAGTAATTATTTGTGATCAAAATTAAATTTTATTTATCTTATCGTTCTTAATGAGACAAATTGATTTCTAATTATTATTGACCTGTAGCCCGTAACAATATCTTGCTCTATGGCAGAATGTCTCTTTGTTTGCTCTTGACCACTTGTTGATGCCAACAATGTCTTTCATCCGTCTTCTCTCTCCCATCCGTCTCTTCTGTTACCACATGGGGTCTCTTGCCTTTCTTTTTGGTCTCTCATTCATCATATTCCTCTATAGTATATATTCCACATGATCGGGCAATACAGTGTCCCTTCTTTGATGATATATACGGAATCAGGCACAAAATCAGTTCTATTTGTTTATCAAACCGAAAACCATTCTCAGGGTATTCTATCGTACTCAAGAAGAGTATATAGGATGCATATGTAATATTCAGAACTCACTACTGAACAATACCATCGACCTTACTATTATTTAAGTTTAAATGATGATTTTAGTAGATGAGTTCGATAAAAATCGTTCGGTTAAAAAAAAATAAGCTATTTCGGCTATAATGAAACATCTGTGAAACATGAAATGTTTAGTTGTGAAATTAAATGAAAAACAAAAAAATGGGGTTAATCAATAGTTTTTATTTGTATTCACAGTTAGGGAATATTTAAATTTGAATTATCCGTATAATTTAAGCAAATTGCCAATTAACACGATATTGCCAAATTTTTTGGGTCTTTTATTTTTGGTGCGTAGTACGAATAATTGGAGACAATATCGCGAAAATTTCCTGAAAATATGACATGAGAACAACCACAATGACTTCATTCACTAAAAGTAGAAGCGACTCTACGATTTATCACTTAAATTCGTTTCAACATTATATTTGACTAAAATAAAGAAATTCTAAAATATTTCGTTTTGTATATTATAGAATTGAAGATATAATTTGTTTTTTCGAACAAATGCCTTTTCTTCTTAAGAATATGATTTGTTATTCAGACTTTTTCTCTCTTCCCTAGGATATTTGTAGAAAATGAATTCATCTCCAAGTTATGTTCAAGGTGCATTATAATCCTAAATTAATTATATTCAATTCCACTCTTGGATATTCAAATATGTCTAAAAGGGTTGTTTAAATTAGAAACCATATTCAACAACTTGAACAATTTAAATAGATGAATAAAGAAATAATTTATTGAATATTAATTATTTTGTATTAAAAATTCATTAAAAGGGAATTCCTTTCATGAATCTCTTGAAGTGCATTTTCTTTGGAGTTGAAATGAATATTGTAATATAGATATTATTTAAAGGATTCTGAAGAAGGAGTTCTTAAGCTGGGACCATATTTTTTCTTTTCAAGATCTTCCTCAATTTCATTTCATATTCCGTTCATGTTCAAAGATACTTTTGTCAAAGATATTAAAAGTCTCTACTGAATTTATGTTCTCATTTTATCCCCTCTCAGGCAAAATCAATTTTTAATAATTGACGACATAATCCAACTGTCATCAGATCCAATTGTATCACAATTATGATAAGAGTCACATCATATTTCGAAAAATAAATTTTAAAAATAAACCAATTANAAATAAATTTACAAATTTTGAAGGAGCTTTAGGTTTTAATACATTTTCATAATTTCTATAGTTCAAAGTTTTTTTTTGTTTATTAGATATTTATTATTATAAATGCATTGTTCAATGAATGATGTGAATTTAATTTGAGTATTTGAAATAGAAAAAAGTAACAAAAGAAAGAGAATAAAACAAATTCTTCTGAAATATGTATTATACTCTATGTTTAGCGACACAGAGGGGATAGCGATTTAAGAAGAAGATGAAGAAAATTAATTTTATTTAAATATGTTTTATCTTCTTCACTCATTTTCATGTAAAATTCTAGCCCACTTCCAGATATACTGAACACATAAAAATTTCTGTATGTTTAAAGACCAATCAAATGAGTAGCTCAGGGGTGGAAACCTGTAGATTGCTCCTCCTTCCAAGTCCCTAAGTGGTTGAAATTGAGAATAACACCATTAATAACAAAAAAAAAAAAGAAAAAAAAAAAAAAAAAAAAAAAAACATCATGGGGTTTAGCATAAATTCTCTTCGCTAGTAGTGGTAAACCGACTAGCGTAATTTCTTGAAACTGTACAGTCGATAATACTGATTATAATTCAACCGTGTTGATTTTTATGAAATGGTGTATATGTTTTCCCGCGTAAACTATTTCTTAATTTCTTAGCATATTAGTAGATGAATATTTGCTTTTGAACTCTTCGTGTTATGTTAAAACCTATATAATATAATACGCCTGTGCTAAATTTCATTCCACCAAATTAAATATTTTCCAGCCTGCAAAGAAAATACATTTTTTGCTCGCACTTGACATTTCAAGTAATCCCCACTTCTATTCGTTATATTTCGCTCAATAATGACCACATCTGTACATTTAAAATGTGACATTAATTGTTTAATGATTAAATGATAAATAGAGAATGAATAAAAAAGTCCCAATTGTTTAACTTTACTATTTAATTCCTTAAATATTTATTTTGTCAAGAAACATATCTGAGGTGAATTTCATTTCTTTAATTAACTAAATATTATGCCTCCTTTTTAAGCATTGTGTAAATTATGTAATCGATAACCCCCTCAACCGATTTCACTTAATAGCGAACTCAAAACTTTTATTTATTTTAAATTAAGAAATGTAAATCATTCCGGGTTACAACCGTAAAATTTAAATTTACGGAACAGATAAACCCCATTCCTAATTGTTTAATTTCGCTGTCTAACTTCGAAAATGTTTCTATTATTACTAAGCAAATGTTTGTTGAATTTCACCACTCTAAATCAAATCACGCTTGCTAATTGAACAAAAAAAGAAACTTTTTGGACTCGCACTGGAAATTTTTGGTAATATGTAGTTAATATAGAGCGTTGACCCTATTCTTCGGATTTTGATTTAAAACGAACTTATTCCTTAAAAATGCATTTACATACGAAATTTCAATAATAAGTACTGAAAACTGTGGCCTATAGATCGTTGACATATTTCACTCACAAATACATACACACACGCGCGCGTTCACACACACACACACACACAAACACACTCACACAACACGCACATACATATAAAAATTTTAGTGACTTTGATTTTTGTAGTCTAGTACGTAAGAAAAATATATCAAAAATTTTTTTCGATAAACTCAAGGGGACATCTGCAATAGCAACATTCCTTCGAAATTCCCTAGAAACATTTTTGTTTGAAAAACTAATTTTTCAATGCCAAGCATAAAATTACGGGTAGGATTTTCAGCTAATTTTTGGTCAGCTAATATTTAATTACCTGATTATGAATAAAGATTTATTTTTCATGGACTACAATAATATAGTCTAGGTTTCAAAAATACTTTTCACAAATATCCCTCATGTACCCGTAAAAAATGAAGTATTCAGGTTAATGACCAACATGGTTAATGGGCCACAAAAAAAAAGAAGCTAAATATTAAACTATAGCTAATATTAATGATAATATCAAAGAAATACTCACAATGTCATCAGGTTACGAAGACCAGTGAAGGCATCCTTTTTTATGTTCCTTATTTTTTGATAACTTAAATCTCTGAAATGTAAAAATTGAGTTAATCAGGAACTTGAAATAACTGATAATTCACTTAAAGTTCATTTGTTTCTTTAGAAGTCTACTGTTGACAAAGGAGAAAAGAAAAAATTGAAATTATTAAATTAAACTTTTAATCTGTTAAGTGATTTGACCAGAACTTATAAAAGAATATGTTGTTATAGATATCAGATACAAATTATATAAATACTGTATATTGGGCAGACGAATAAAATAACAAAAACAAAATAAAAATCAATAGTTGAGTAAGAGATTGAAGAAGGTGAAGATGCATAAATGGAATAATATTTGTCAGAATTGGTTTTATAACTAATTACTTTTTAATTCTTTGAGATGGGGCAACGAAGGAATCAAGATTACCAATCTTGCTCAGATTTTTACGCAGATTTTGGTAAGGGAATATTTCATTGGTTTAGGGTAAATGGTAAATTACAATTATACAACTTTTAGTTATTAATGGTTCCGAAAAAAAAAATTTGTACAATAAGAATGTAAGCTGTAAAACAAAATTATGATATTTTTCTTTCGTAAGCTCAAGAAAAAAAATACCTGAGATGAAACTTGATGAAATAAACTATAGCGGACCTTCTAAGGTAAATATTTTAATATTATTAAATAAATATTGCATTATTTTAAAGATTTTATTGTAAAGTTTTTGAGGAGAGAGGAGGTTTGGTATGCTCACATTATTAT
>KZ807801.1:113729-124700 GCA_000696205.2 Oncopeltus fasciatus | reverse complement strand
TATATATATATTCACACAATTTTTACTTTCTGGGTAGATTTAGTGAAGATCTGAAAAATTTTTCCAAAAACCCCGCTTTAGTACCAACGTAAATAGCTTGATTTACTTAGGGGAAATATGCGAAAGGCTTTGAAATTAATTTTAAAATTAATCACTTTATAATAACATTTGGTCTGAGGCGTTTGGAAATTTTTATGCTTATTCCTTTTACTTCTCAATCTGTTGGACTCCAGTAACTCACACTACAAATTGAATTCTATTTTATTTTTATCCTCATTTAAATATTTATAACTCTTTTCCAAAGTGGGTAGACAATTTTTAATATTTAGCAAAGAATATGCTCTATGAAATCATATTAAGTGTTTATGTTATCATTTTAAGCATCAATTATCATTGATTTATCTCGAAAAGGAATAGACCAGTAACATCTCTTAAATTGTCAAAGATTATCATATCCATATTCTTTTACTTATTATAATTATTGTCACTTATTATTTAACATAATTTGATAATTTTTTTTAATTTTTATATTTCTTCACCGATCCCATCCTCTAGATACCAAATACCATAGTTACTAAAAGTACCAAAATGTATTTATATATATATTCAATCGATAAAAAACACCGCTTTATATAGAATATAAATTTAAATGTTGTTCGGACGAATATATAAAATAAATTCGATATTCGGGCTTCATTTCGCAAATTATTGAACGGAGGCTGTTTAGTTTAAATCCAATGGAGTGGACTTATTTATGGGCAGACCAGATTGAATAATCACCAAATTCTGTATTATTTAGTTTTTAAAAAAATTGAAATAGAATATATAAAATAGAGTCATGGAGGGCATTTAATGCCACTTCATAGTTATTTATTATCATTTATTTCCAACTTAATGATTGATAGGAAATCTTGGACATTATCAATTGACAAATTATCAGAAATTTTAAGCAATATTATAGTATACATAATAAAACGACAAGTTGAAATTGGGCTAAATAAATTTTTACAAAGCTGTCTGTAAATGCTGAGAATGTGAAAGCCATCTTCTTAATTAAAATACTGACAGATTAATCCTCCTTGACCCCACTCACAGGAAATTAATTAAAATTTTTATAATTTTCTTCTAAAATTTTTAATCCTCTAGAGAATTATAGCCCATAGTAAATCATAGGGCCAAGAAATATATTGGAAAACAAAATCTGTCAATCAGGATATGTGTGACTAAATAAACTCCTCTGTTTTATGGGTGGATGACTTGTGGATTTTATTATCTTAAAATATAATTTTTAAAATTCAATTAGCTCGTATAGATTCAATCAAAAATGAATTTCTTTTCCTATTAGTTTTTAATATATTATTTTGCATATGATTTAATGATAAATTAATTAGCAAAAATGTTCGCATCGCAACCAGTAATGTAGTTGATGAATATTTTACTTGAACTTTCTATCTCATGTAGTCTGGACTCATGATAATCGAATAAAAAAAACAAACAAATACAAAGATTATATACTACTTTATGGTACTATTAAAATGGTACAAATTAAATTTCTTGAGTTCATCAATTTCTGCTAAACTGTGGAAGTACTTGTAGTTTAATTTTGATTATAGTTTAACCCTCATCAACTCATCAACAAAATTATATAGCTTATAAAATATGTATTAAAATAATCATTTTAAACTTGACTATTAAGTTATGTTTCCTTTTTTGGACACTTTACGTAACAAAAATGTTTATAGTCAAGGATTTCAGGTGAACTACCATAACTAATTTTAAACTATATGTACATTTGCATTTTGTTTAAATACGAATTTCGGCAGTGAGATCATTAAACTTTTAATAATTTTTAATGCAAGGGAACAGAATATGTATATGTCCCAGCCAGGACAGTTAAAATTTACGTGAGATTATATAGCACAAAAAAATAATATTTATAAAATTAAAATTTAAAAGTAAATAACGAGAGTCATTTAAACAGCTCGACAATGTCAGCTCCTCCGAGCATAAGACGATATATTCGTCTGGCTCGGAGGTTAGACTCTCGAAACTATTGCGGTGAATTTAATAACTTATCAGACTTGTCCTGGTAGCATAAACGGTAAATGCACCGGCCTGGATAGCAGGAGATCCAGGTTCAAGTCCTGGCTGGGACAGTTAGATTTTTTATTCTCTTTATTCTGTACCACAAAAAAAAAATAAAAAAATTAAACTTTTAAGTGCCCTCAGGTCTTTCGGATAAACCCTACTCTTATTAATAAAATCTGCTAGTTCACGTGCGATATCAATTTTCCAAAAAATTTTATTAGTGAAAAGTTACATTTAGATAGAAATCTTAGCTTTTTCAGATGAGAAAATTTTTAAATCAAGTGAAATATTTCTCCCACTTCTAGTAAGGTGATTTCACTGATTTACCGAAATCACATTGCGATTATTATTTTGGTGGTGAGTGGATGTGTGTTCTGTTCCAATTAAGGGTTGCAATCAGACCCCATTTCCTGATTCTTTGATCTGTGAAATTGATAACTCATATCATTCATGCGACATTTCAATTTGTATTGTTGAGTGTGTTCAGATAAATTAAATATTAAATACCCGCTATAGCCCAAATGGCAGATCGATAAGTAGCTTGCAGATAATACCAATCCTGTAAGTCCAGATTATACTTATTACATGAATGTGTTCTACATTTGCAATTAAATTCTACATGAGGCTTTTCGAACATTAAATAAAATTTTAGGTGAAGCCCCATCTATTATTTGGCTTTATAACCTTTAAAATATATTTTTTTTAAATAAAGAAGTCTTTATTGAATTTTATTACTTTAGTTATAAACTAAATATTATACACGTAAGAAAAGGTTTTTTTTCTTGACCATGACATTTCAGGTAATTCAGGCTGTCATAATTGATATAACTAATGAACTTAATAGATACATGGCTAATTTCTCTAGGAAAAATTTAATATATTGAAGAGAGGATTATCAGGAATTCTGTCTTGGTAGTTGAAGAATTTAAAAAAAAAAAAATTTGTAACCAGAAAAGTTTTAGTATGAGCCAACGTTTCGGCCTGAATTTCAAACCTTCAACAGGGCTGTATAAGATAAAGAAATATACAAAAATAATATAGAAACATGTCAATATGTCATAACTTAACAAAAAATAAATAAATGAAAATGTAAACTCTGTTTAATTGTGTTATATTTTCCAGATATATGTTTATATATTATTTTTTTATGTTTCTTTTTCATATTCAGCCATGAAGAAAAAAAAGTAGGCTGAAATAAAACTTGTTTGGTTACAAATTTTTAATTCTTCAACTAACGAGATCAAATTCTTGATCATCTTTTCTTCACAGAACATTCAACAAATTTACCTCAAAATTTTATTAAATCAAATAAACGTTGTGTTGTTGTAGAACGTTTTTAGACACAACGTTTATGTAGAACTCCTAAATCGACTTACACACACACACACACACACACACACACACACACACACACACACACACACACACACACACACACACACACACACACACACACACACACACACACACACACACACACACACACACACACACACACACACACACACACACACACACACACACACACACACACACACACACACACACACACACACACACACACACACACACACACACACACACACACACACACACACACACACACACACACACANACACACACACACACACACACACACACACACACACACACACACACACACACTCACACACACACACACACACATATGTATATGTATACATCATTATTATTATTCCTGAATTATTAAATCACACACACACACGTGTATTTAAAAAAATATTTTTGAGAAAGGAATTTTCTTTTGCATATATAGAAAGGAATTTTAAACATATATGGTTTTATTTAGAGGTTGGATTACAGAAAAATTATTCAACTTGGGTTGAATAAGAGGTTTCCTTTCCTGTCTAAATTATTTATTGTTAGCAGTATCGCGGTGCTTTCCCAAAATCATGAGATTCTACAAGACCTTACAGACACAGTTAAATAAATAAATGTATGTTGCATGAATATGTAAATTTTTTATTATAAATTATTAAATGCATACATCATAATAGAGCATTTAGACAAAATACACAACCTCTTATTAAACACAAGTTAATTTTAAAATATTCGTATACTATTGAGGTTAAAATTAATAATAAATCTCTTCTTCACAAAGTGTTTTAACTTTAAACAGGATTTAAATTTATAATTTTAAAAGGAGATTTATAACTATTATTATTGCTCTTTTAAATTATATACAAACTTGATGATTTGTATGTTTTTTCTATATATACTTTTGGCAATACAAATCAGAAAAATTTTTCAGTTCTGAAATTAAGTTAATTTAAGACAAGACTTACTTTGAAAACAAGCTGAGTGTCAAACAGAGGACCACTAATTAATATTTATTCATTTGGGGGGGGGGGGGTTCATTAATTTTGTCCAGATAAACGAGGTGTTTAAACTTAGACCTAAAGACGCATAAATTAAGCCAGTCTGAATTAATTAACTCTTCCTTATTCAAATTAAAAATACTTTTAAATACATTAGGCGCAATCAGAATTTGTAGGTCGGAAGTAGCTTGATTTCGTCATGAAACTTTTTTATATTTCTTCCTTTTGGATGGATTTTCTTGATTTTCATTTTACTTCGTGAGTTTTCTTTTTCACCTTTCTTTGTTGTAAAATACACTTTTTATATATGAAATTTACTATAGCTTTTTTACGTGCTAGAAGGAGAATCTATGGAAAGGTTATTGATCAGGTAACAATACGGGACTCAGAAGGCCTAAGGAAATTATCTTGAAAATTTGTATACTTCATATAAGTCCATAATATTGCTTAGGCTACTACTTGACCTTCTTGGCTGTGGAGGGATGTTGGAGCTCAACTCTTCTACTTAAACTTAGAAATATATTAAATAATACAGCTTAGAGGTAATAAATAAATGTCAGAAAATGTTAATTTGGCATAAATATTTATAAATAAATATGAAAACTAAATTTTTATTTACAAATTTTATCTTAAAATAAATTGTTAAATAATAAAGAGTTTTTTTTTATCGTATTCATATTATTAGATGATTTTAGTTGGTCAAGGTAGATCCAGGTAGAAAAAAATACAAATTTAAAAAAAAAAGTATTTTTTAAGTATTGTATTTTTTAAAAGATTATCAGCCAACGTTTCGGTTTACATCGTAAGCCATCTTCAGGGCTGTAGAAATACAATGTCATGAGAATAAAATAATAATTGACAATATTATAATATATAATTGTCATAATGTAATGTAATATGACCATAATGTAATCATCTAATAATTGTTAAATAACACCCCCTTTTTTAAACTTCTGACAAGACTGCATTATTATTGTTTTCTTTAAATCAGATACTTTGATTAACTAAACTGCCTAGAATTGAAAGCTCAACATAATCACAAGTTTGAATCCCTGCGATGAGTAATTCAGAGAAATGTTATTTAATACAGTACAATTAAATGCTAAAATAAGGAGATAAAGAAGAACAAAATAATGAGCTGTTTTACAAAGGAGGGTGCTCAAAACTTGACATGGAAAAAACTTTGGATGAGTAAACAATAGTTGAAATTGATATTTATATATTTTTTTTTTTGAGAATCACCAATTATAATTTTATTTAAACAGAACAAATAATATTTTTTATTTATGTGACATTAAAGTAACAGTAAAATGTTTTTTGTGTCAGACAATCCTACGAAAAAGTCCTGTGCTTTTTGGAACTCTGAAGTTCAAAATGCGTCGTCAGTGAACGATAAGATTTACTTCTTCGAAAAATTCGACAAACGTTTTCATGTGATTTCAAAATCAATGAGGAGAGCAATGAGCACTGTGTAGTTTTATTCCATTTTTATTACACATTATAAATGAAGAGGCGGAACCAGTTTTTTATTTATTATTTATAGTGTTAGCCTCCCTTTCAACAACTTAGTGTCACGGAGGGAAGGGCTATCTACAGGTTGCCACCCCATTCTAAACACCCATGGCTCAGAACAAGCTTTTATTTATAAATAAAAAATTGACTTGGGCGGGATTAAACCCGCAACGCCAGGATTGTGAGACCCATATGGATCCTCTGAGCTACACTGGCGTTCACTAGAACCAGTTTTATTTATCTTTAAGGTCAACTTAACAAAGAAAGTATATTTAGAAGTAGAAATAAATTTTAATGTGATATGTATTCGAGAGTCGAATCAGTGTAAATTCCAACCCAATATTGGCAGATGGTGATTAAAGAGTTTCGAATTAGTTTTTCCAATCAATGGGGGGAATGCCACTGCGACTGTTATCCATGTTGAGGGGGAAAACGACTCTTTGATACAGAATAATGAGGGGATTTTTCATAGCTCGAGGGAGAAGAGAATCGAAATGGACGAATAAACAGTCCCTTTTCAAATGGGATTGTACTCTGCCGTTGTGGAAAGTTTGGTTGGATACGATCCAACATGTTTGCAGAGTTGGAATATTGGCCGCTTCGATGTTGGGGGTTGCTCAACCACGACTGCACAATTAGGTAAAATTCAAAGAACAAGATAAAATATCACATTTCTTTTGCTATGCATAGTAGTACAGTGATATGTTGAAAAAAAAAAAAAGTCATATATTTATACAAACTAAATCTGAAAGCTTTTCTACTCACACATTGCGTAAGCTTGTTCGGTTACGCTTTATGACATTGTATTGTACATAACTATGCTCGCGAGAAAATAGGTGGGGGGTCTGTCATTACAAGGATGTACTGTAAATATAATACAAGAGTTGTTAACGTTGAGGCAAATAGGCCGGGGATTCAGCTCATTATCAACAGACGGCATCACAATGAAGACAACTCATGAATACAAAGGGGTGGCTTATCAATATTTAAATGAATAGCGGTTCTATTCAAAATTGGAATTTAAATTGACTTACAAATTATCTGAAAAAATAAAATTATTCCCTGAAGAGTTGTGATAAGTCATTTACATTGTAAGATTAAGGTATAAGCTATTCATAAGTTTGCATCAAGCCTTATCACATATTATAAATCAATTTTTATTTGTATAATACATATAATATTATTTATATGTATCATATTTGTATATTATATATTATATGGTTGATGATTAGTTGGCCGTCTCGAATATCGTGTGAGAATGGTCGGGGTTTCGGCCAGGAAGAAAAAAATATACACCACAATTTGGAGTAATAAAAATATTACTCCAAATTGTGGTGTATATTTTTTTCTTCCTGGCCGAAACCCCGACCATTCTCACACGATTATATATTATAGCTATCACTACAGGAAAGTATGATGCTAAATTTTATTTGCAGAAACAGATTATTGATCAAATGATAGCTTCTTTTACATATTTGTTTTTCATGTTAATTAATAACAAAAAACTAGTCTTCATATGTTTTTTGTTGGCCTTTTAGACCCAAGAGACGCTTAGTCGACTATGGGGTACTAATTTGTGCATGGCTTTTTGGGAGCTATTGATATTTAAGTAAATGTTATGCATTTAGTAATTACTTAGTAATGTATTCTGTTATGTCTTAGACTTGTACCGAAAACTATAAAATATTCAATCATGCAACACCTTTGCCAAAATGTGATGAACTACTAACCATTTAAAATTCTTAATAAAATAAATATAATATTTCAAATAATAAATTGAATTAATTGTTAAATATTTTTTCTAGAAATAATAAAGAATTATTTCTCAAGATTATGAATTGTTTTTAACTCATTGTTTACAAAAAGAGGAACTACCTAGATTTTTGTTGTAAGCATTGATGAGCAGAAATCAAATATACAACTTAATATATAACTACATCACTAGAAAAAATATACAATTTAAAAATTTACTCAACCATAAAGCATATCGAATCATATAAAATGTAGAAAATATTTTTAGTCGTTTAAACATTTGAATAAATGCACATATCCACACACGTATATTCTATATGGCGTCCCACATTCATCTGAGAGGTTAGACCCTAAACCTATGGTCATATATATATATCTATATTATAATTGTAATATTTTTAATGATTTAGGACTCTTAATTACTCTGTATTTATATTCAACTATCACAGCAAAAATAAATTTTATTCATGTGTGTGTATATATATATATGAGGAAAATTTATTTTTACTGTGATAGTTGAATATCAATACAGAGTAATTAAGAGTCCTAAATCATTAAAAATATTACAATTATAATATAGTGAATGTAATGGTACTATTTGCCCTAAATTACAGTGGATCAGGAGATCTCAAAACCTCATTACCTTTATTGGTTGTTCTGAAATTATCATATTAAGGAAAAATGTATGCGAGTCCCTTAGAAAGTGTAAGTCAATTTTAGGTCATAGAAATATTTTACAATATGCAGTAGTACAATGAAAGAAAAGAGAAGCACTGGTTTAAGCTAAGAGATCTGCTTTAATTTTATTAAATAAGCCTGCTAAGTACCACGAGTGTTTAAAATAGGATTAACAACGGTTGACTCATCTTCCCTACATGTTTCTAAGTGGTTTTGTGGTAAACAGAAAAAGTCTGTGACGCAGAAGATGTTTAATCTTAACAGATTTTCCATTCTGAATAAAATTGAACTTAAGCCAGAGAGACAATGGTACACAAATGATGTTAGAGATCATTGCACAAAACACTATTTAATGATAAGAAACAGCTTAATTAATTTTATTTTAATAAAAAATTTTCAGGATAATCTAGAAACTGAATTGAAATGATCTGTCCTGAAACAAAACTGATATAAAGGTATGACACCATATTCTGTAGAAAAAATATGTTTATTATAAGTGTTTATTTATTTACTATATTTATTACTATTACTTATTACTGTAAATAAAATTTCATGTATATTAACATATTCCTTTTTTACGAAAGTAACTATGGAGTAATATTGAGATCCAAGGAATTTAGCGGAATGTATTGAATACATCCATGCCCAGTACATCATAAATATTAAATAAAAAGAAAAAAAAAAAAAAGAAAAAGAAAGGTATCTTGATTTATCTGGCAGGAGGCTTCCTTCCGCTGACTCTGCCTTCCGGTCCGATTTATGGCATCAGTAGCACTTCCAATCTACCATCTCGGCAAAAGTGGAAATCTATTAGTGGACCTCATATTATTTTATTTTAATTTCCTTTTAGTATAATTCGACATTCCTCATCATCTTACAAACTATACTATTTAAATAACTATCAGTAAATGGAAACTATAAACATTAAGAAATATTAAAATATAAACTCTTCAGTCATGATAGGTCATGATTTAGTTACTCATAGAGCAGGAGTCTCTCTCTATCTCTTCCTATCGCACCATTTGCCCTAATGAACGCCTGAAATTGAGGCCGAATTGTTGGCGAAAATGCCCCCCCCCCCAAAAATAAAATAAAAATAAAACTCTTTTGTTAAGAAATCAGTTATTAATTCTTCAGCCTCCAAGGCTGAATCCCTGAATAACCTCTCCTTATAAAGAATTAACATGGTTAGAGGTTAAGAGTATTTAAATTTATTGTCCTAAAAAATGTAATTCCAATTCTAATAATAGGAAACGTTAAAAATGAGGAAGTCTAGATATTTTCGTTCTATATATATATATTATTTCAAAATATAAATCTGTATTCGATTAATTGCATTAAAATAAATATTAGCCCCAGTGCATCGTGAAAAACGAATGACCGAATTTCATTATGAGGAACAACTAATTATTCTCCCCTTCTAAATGTTCAATTTCACTGCACTGCTTCTAAAATATTTCGTTTACAAATAAACAAGTGTGCGTGTTAAGTTTAATTAAACTAAATAAAATGTAATGCTTGCTACATCGAGAAAAAAATTGCCTTTTTTTGCTTAAACATTACAGAGCAGGTATACCAACTCTTATCAATCATATATTCCTAAAAAAAAAGAAACTCACGTATGCGTGTGTGTTTGAACTCGCTTTATCATAATTTTTAGCATACTCGGTATTGAAGTTATTCATATATAGCATAAATTATATTTATCTAATTTTAATAGTTCACATTCTTGGTATATTTACCGTTTCCTCTTCCGGGTTGGACCATGTCAAATTGTTGTTATTTGCCGAGCTTTCGCACATCATGTGATGGCTTCTTCATGGCTGAAAAAAGAATGTGAGTTGTAAAAGAGAGATTTTTAAATTCTCTTTTCAGCCCTGAAGGAGCCATCACATGATGTGCGAAAGCTCGGCAAATAACAACAATTTGACACGGTCCAACCCCGAAGAAGATACGGTTAATACATCTGACGACCGTCGAAGCCTACGTGAACATTCTTGGTATATATTTTGTTAATATATAGACAATATAGAATGTGTATTGCATTATGATTAGAGTGTAGTATATAAAAGGGCTACATAATAAAGCCCCTTCCACCATGTGATGTGTATGGGAGGGAAAAAAACGTTACAGAAACGGCTAGCTCGATATACTAACGGAGAAAGCTAACTTCAAGCCTGGCTAGTGTAAGGCCTTGTCTCACGTCTGCGGGTGAATGATATCGCCATGTCCTGGGACTATCTGTTCTCATCGACTTCCCCTGTTATCGATGTGTCTGGAATCGATTGCTCGCTGTCACATCGACCTAGGCACTAGACATTAACAATCCTCTAGAACAGGTCAACTGCACTTCTCTTTTTCATCATCAATTTGTCTTTCAAAGTGTTATAAATGAGCTTTTTTGAAGGAAAAAAATTAAATACTTCCTTCATGGCCTTAATGACCTGTAGGGTTAGCATGCCATCAAAACAAAAAAATAAAGTATCACCATTCACATGATGTGACATCTTATCGAAATGATTTTTTTTTTTTTTTTTTTTTTTTTTTTTTTTTTTTTTTTTTTTTTTTTTTTTTTTTTTTTTT
>KZ807801.1:41101-57696 GCA_000696205.2 Oncopeltus fasciatus | reverse complement strand
TAAAAAAAAAGTGTATTTTTTAAAAAGATTATCTGCCAACGTTTCGGCTTACATTGTAAGCCATCATCAGGGCTACCTATCATAAAGACGAGAGAGGACGTCATGTCCTCCATGACAAGTCATGGAAATGTGAACATGGGGCGCCAGGCTAGCTCAGAGGATCCGTACGGGTCTCGCAATCCTGACGCCGCGAGTTCAAATCCCGCCTAGGTCAATCTTTTATTTATAAATAGAAGCTTGTCCTCAGCCATGGGAGTTTAAAATGTGGTGGTGACCTGTAGATAGCCCCTCCCTCCAATGACCTTAAGTGGTTGCAAGGGAGGCTAACACAGCAAAAGAAAAAAAAAAGAATTGTGAACTTAGGGACAGGAAGTCCTCTCTCGTCTTCATGATAAGCAGCACTGAAGATGGCTTACAATGTAAGCCGAATTGTTGGCAGATAACCTTTTAAAAAAATACACTTTTGTTAAATTTGCATTTTTTTTAATCTACCTTGACCGAACCCCAACTAAAATCATCTAATAATAATATCTACGGTAAGAAAACTCTCCATTTGAAAAAAAGAATAAGTATTTCTTTGTCTATTGGACTATTTCTCTATTGTCTATTAGTATTTAGATCTAATATTGATATTTTAAATTAAATGGCTCGATTTCTAAAGAACGTGTCGCCTACTAAGCTTATAGTCATGTATTATGTTTCCCTTATATTTTCTATAAAATTTATATGTATAACATTCTGAGCTGTCTTTTGAAAATTTAATTTTATAAACTTTACAGAAGGATTATTACCAAATGTCAAGCCCAAGAACGAAATTTTTTTTTCGTTCTAGGGCTCGTCATATGGAGAGTTGTCTGATCAGATTGGCTGAGAACATACCACTTAATGTATCTCTCCATTGCTAACACGAGTGTGTTCGAGGGGGGAATGTAGCTCACCAAAGAAATAGACACAAATGAAGATCTACTCAGTACAGGTGTTGTTATGGACACCCATTCACAACAACCAAAAATAGCCATTACTACCGTCAGAACACCTCTTTGGAAACTAATTGTTGTAAAGAGATATGCCTTGGCAGTGGGGTTTTTTGAGAATGCACTGGTCTGACAAAAAAAAAAGTACATTTCTGCGTAAATTAAGCAAATATCTCAGTTAGTCTGTGAATATTTGTATTAGAACTAGACATTTACCCCACTTTTATTCGTCCTTATACACGAGTAAGAAATCAGCTATTAATTGTACATATAAAAGTAATATGCTAAATTCCATTAGGAAGAACAATTATTTACAGTTTCTAGTGCGTAAAGTTAAATTTTACAGTAACTTTCGATACATCTACCAAGCCTCCTTCGTAATAAGAAAAGTTCCTTTCAAAAGATTGACGTAAATTAATTTCAAATTTTTAAATCAAGAGATTAGAAATTTTTGTTTATTGTCATTTAAATGAGTCAATGGTTATCCAAATCGAACTATTTATAACAATAATTATTTGTCTCAATCAGCTGTGGGGCTTACTTCTCTTGTAAATTTTAATTTTACGGTTTATAAGCCGAAATTACTTATTTTTCTTTATGAAACTTTGCATTTGCTTTTAATTGTAAAATGAATGGTTGAGTTGGTTTATGAACGAAGTGGGATGAATAAGAGCGGAGGATTACCAAATATATAAAGTGTGAGTACAAACAGCAGTGGGCTTAATCCTTTAGTAAAATGTAATTCAATACATTTGTCTAACGATACATTCGATACGTGTCGAGGATTAAATGATGTGGAAAGTTCAAGATATCATCAATCAAAAACAAATTTTCCTTAGTTCATGGAGCTCTTACTTTCTTCTGCTCCAAGGTTTACGGCTCTAATGATCCATCAACAGGATTTACGAAAGATGAAGTCAATGTGGAGTCCACGCTTACATTTATCCATCTTAATAAGTATTATTTATCCAGGTACGGTATTCAAGCATGAACTCCACTTTGACGTCATCCAGAAGAAATAAATTTGTGTAGAAAAATATTATTGTGGAGAAGATACATCTTATTAATTTGGAGGTAAATTTGTTGACTAACAAGTTTCATGAAGAGAGGATTATCAAGAATCCGGTCTTGGTAGTTAAATTATTAAAAACTAATTTGTAACCAAAATAGTTTTTATTTTAGCCAACGTTTTGATGTGAATTTCCTGAAATTGGATATGAAGTAGCCCAAACTTTTGACTGTTCTGTATTTCGTTATGTTTCATCTCCTTTTCCTTCAGAGGGTAAGTAATAGGCACTGCCGTTTTTCTAAATTCCACAAAAAAGTCATTAAGTTTCAGTTAATTATCAAAATAGAATTATTAAGAATAGTGGATTAAAATTCCATTCCATTCCAATATTTTATTCAGTTAAAATACTGTAATTTTTATTTAAATACAACTCGCAATTATTTAAAAATTCTACTATATTAAATTTTTAGTTGATTGTAAAATTTGTACTAACTAAAGACCAGCGAAAACGCCGCCACATGACCCCTAAAATTTATATTATTCGAAAAAAAGTCTTTCGATAAATGAGAGAAGACAGCACCAAGAACCCAAAGACCAATGGGAATCATAGAAAATCCGCCAGGATGCCTATAATAAGCGAATTTCACTGCAACATTCTTATTTGTATTTGTGCTCTTCCCAGGAGGATGGGATAGATAGATAGAGAGATAGATAGATAGATAGATAGAGAGAGAGAGAGAGAGAGAGAGAGAGAGAGAGAGAGAGAGAGAGAGAGAGAGAGAATTTCAGGCCTTCGNATAATAAAAATATATAAATAATTTTGCCCTTAATCATTAAAATTTAACTATTGAAACCACTTGCATAATTTATGTTCCATGAAAAAGCAAATAATTAATATCAAGCACCATTAATAACGATTTCATCTATATAGTTATGGGTTAAGGTAATAATAATTATAATTATTCAATAATGATTTAAATACAGATATAAGTTAAAGTGAATTTATCAAAACAAATACGTACGCCTACTAAAGACAGATAACAATGAATTCCACTGCCCTTAAACTAAGAATTAAGTAAATAGAAAAGGTAAATTAACTAAAACTAAATAACGGTTATATACCAATAAATTAAATATCTATATTTATAATGAGGACTCAAAAAACTTACAATATTTCATTGTCACAGGACCTACACGGGCCACGCCTAGCCCGACGATTTGAAAAACGCGAAGTAACACTAACTAGATGGCCACTAGAGAGCTATTTCTAGGTAAATGTGATTTCCTCTTTTAAGTGAGGAAGCAGGTGGCCACCTTCAATTGGCCCCTTCCCGTACCGTTGTGGTCATCCCGTTGAGTGCTCCTCCAGTCTTTAACAATATTGATTTTTCTCTAATGAATTGTATTATTATTTCTGTATTTTATATTATTGAATCAGACTCGTTGATTGGGAGTCAATATCGTTTCCATTCTCGAGAGCTTTAGAAGAGGGAGACTCGCGCCATTTGTACTAATACTGCTGGAAACCTCACTGTTTATACGCAGATTGTATCTTTACTCCCATACACCCTTAGCTACTCCTGGGGGAATACGGTGGGGTGAACTGTGTTACCGCGGCTAGGAGTGGTGAGCGTCCTATCCTAATCTAATACGGTAAGCCGCCTTATCGGCGAGTACCTCTGTCTCTGGTCATTATCTCTTATCGCCTTATCGGCGAGTACCTCTGCCAGGCAGAGGCTCCACACCTCCAGTCTATCTCCACTACCTGGGGACCTGCTTTTCTACCCTGCAACCCCTACGCTTTTTACAGCTTACTGAACGCCTCATAACAATCTTCTCTCCCTTGACCATCCTGCAAATTTTTAAAAAAATTACAAATATAATTAGTATTCATTTCTGAGTATATGTAATTTTAGCAATAAAAAAACCTAAATTCAGTTATTCATTAACTATCGTATATGTATTAATTATCGAGCGTATGGAACATATTGACACATTTAACATACAACCAAACAAATATATATATATAAAATAACAATAACAAATTTGTAATTACTTATATGTGACAAATAATAAATATTTTATATTAATTTTGTAAATAGTAATAATTCAAAATTGTTAGCCCTAATGAATATTGGCCTGGACTAAATTATTGTATAAAATTATTTGACCAAAATACTCAATAACCAACTTATTATATGTATAGTATGATCCGTCAAAAATATAGGGAAATGTTTTTTTTATGTTTCTTAATATTTTTTTTTTTAACTTTTAATTTTTATTTACAATCTGCATTAATTACAACATGTAAATAGTATCACTTCATATTAATTCACTATAGCATTCTGGAGAGGAGAAGCTAGCCACTGCCTAGCACTCCTAAAACAATAAGTATATGTAGAACTATTTACAAGAAATAAAATTAAAATAAAGATAATTAAAGAATAGTAATAATATTTTTATATACAGGGTATTCTGTCAAGGTTTAATCAGGTAGAAAGTCTCTTGGCCACTGCCTTTTCAGGCGACGAGGAGGATTTTCAGGATGGGTTACAGCAGAGAGGCCTTGACAGAGTGGGTTAGGATGAGCGGATAGGTTATAGTGAAATTTAGAGAATCTGGATTTGGCAAGTTCATTGACTGTTGGAATCTGTAAATCTTTGTGGATAGTTGAATTGGTGACGTAATAAGGAGCTTTTAGGATATATCGGAGAACTTTGGATTGAAAGGATTGGATGCGGTTTAGGTTAGATTTTTTCGCTGAACCCCAAAGTTCAAGTCCGTACGTCCAGATAGGTTGCAGTATTGATTTATATATTGTAAGTTTGTTTTCAGTAGTAAGTTTTGAATTGGGTCCTATAAGTCTCCTAAGTAGTCCATATCTTTTGTTTAGTTCAATACGTTTCAGTTTAGTATGTAAGTTCCAAGTGAGTCTTTTGTCTAGGTGGAAACCGAGGTAACGAACTTCATTGGAAGAGGGAATAATTGTGCCGTTAAGAGAAATCGCTGGACATAGTTTCTTGCGTAAAGTGAAAACGATGAATTTACTTTTGGAGACATTCACTTTTATTCTCCATTTATGAAGCCACTCTTCAATAAGCAGGAGGTGGGTTTGGAGAGTTTGGGAAGCTACGTTCGCTTCGGAGGAAGAGAATAGGATTGCTGTATCGTCAGCGAATGTGGATATAAATGTTTGGGGATGTAGTGGGATATCTGCTGTGAAAATTGAATAAAGTATAGGACCGAGGATACTACCTTGTGGAACACCTGCAGTAATTGGATGAGAGGATGATTTAGCTGAGTGAAATTGAATGTGGAAGGACCTAGAGGAAAGATAGGATCTAAGGATAAGGTAATAAGTTGAGGGAAGGAATCTTTTGAGCTTAAAGAGCAGGCCAGGGTGCCAGACTCGATCGAAAGCCTGAGCTACATCAAGAAAGACACCCGCGCAGAACTCCTTACGTTCAAGAGCGGCGGAAATGGTGTCTACAACCCGGAAAGCTTGCTGGGTGGTGGAGTGTTGGGAACGGAAGCCAAATTGGTGGTCAGGAATAATATTGAGTGTTTGTACTATGAGAAGAAGTCTTTTGTAAAGGAGCTTTTCAAATATTTTTGATAGGACAGAAAGCAAACTAATTGGCCTGTAGGAACTGGTAGAGGTTAGAGGTTTATTTGGTTTCGGGATCACTATAATGCGTGAGTGTTTCCATTGGGTAGGGAAATGAGTGGTTCTGAGGATGCTATTGTAAATTTGAGTTAGGAATAGGAGAGCTTTCCGAGGAAGGCTTCGTAGGATTCTGGCTGTGATAAGGTCGGGACCTGGTGCTTTCCTTAAGGGAAGGTGGTTTATGATATATTTTATTTCAGAAGGATTAAAGGCTTTAGGGGGAGGAGACATAGGAAGGGGGTTCTCAAGGGCTTCTTGAATCAAAGTAGTGTGATCAGGATCTTGTTCAGGGTTCGGGGAAAATATGGTTTGGAAATAGGATGCAAACAATTCTGATTTTTGTGAATCACTCCTGGCCCAAGTCCCATCTTCACATTTCAAAGGGGGGACGGTTGGTTGGAAATTCAGGATTCGTTTAGTAGCTGTCCATAAAGAGTTGTCCTTTGTGGTGAGCGAATGGATGTAGTCATTATATTTTTCAGCTTTGTGAGATCGGATTGCGTCCTTTAAATGTCGAGTAAGTCTATTGAATGTATGTTTGTCAGAGGGATTTCTATATTTTTGCCATTGACGTCGAACCCGGCGTTTAGCGTAAATGAGTTCTTTAATATGAGTTGGAATTAGTGGCTTAACTGAAGTCGGTCTCTGACGAGGTGTACATGCACTTAGAGCACTGTCCTGTATTGCTTTCGTAAGTGCCCGCACAGCCTCGTCTACGTCACTTGGAGTTTTTAGTGGGATTTGAAGATTGATTGATTGATCAAGTGCTGTTTGAAACGTGGTCCAATTAATGGGACCGGGAGTGAGAGTTGGTTTAGGAGATTCTATTGGGGGTTTTAGGTCAAGTTTGAGTAGAATAGGGGAGTGATCAGAGGAGAGGTCATCAAGGGTAGTTGTTCTTGTGTAGATGCTGCGAAGACCAGAAGCGACAAAAAAATCGAGAGTGTCAGGTATTTTTGCAGGATCTGATGGCCAGTACGTAGGATTGGGTTGGGAGAGTGATTGGAGATTTTGGCTGCATATTACATCATGAAGTACTCTCCCTCGTGAGTTAATTAATCTGCTTCCCCAGAGAGGATGTTTTGCATTGAAATCACCTCCAGCAATGAAATTATTGCCCAAAGATTGGAATAATGCTTTCATTTCTGGGTGGTATATGCGTTTGTTAGGAGATAAGTATACTGCAGCTATTGTAAATGGATGAGGCGAAAAATTAACTATTATGGATGTAGATTGGATGTTTGTGGAGCTCTGATTAGAATGGGTGTGATGTGACAAGGAGTTTCTAATGAAGATAGCTGATCCACCTTGAGCAGAGTCGTTTGGGTGGTCAGTCCGGTAAATCTTATAACCTTTCATGTTACAGTTATGTCTTGGTCTAAAGTGTGTTTCTGTAATTAGAGCTATGTCAATGTTCTTGTCTAAAAGTAACTGTTCAAGTTCCTGTCGACGGGATAGCAGTCCATTGGAGTTCCAGAGAAGGATGGATAAGGAAGAGTGTGTGTAAGGAGTATTCATTTTATTAGTTTGGGAAGGACTTCTGTTAGAAAGGCAGTAAGCATGTTTATTAAAGGACTGATGAGAGCTTCCATTCTGTCCATGAATCTATTTATTACTGCTTCAATATTGGATCCTGAGGAAGGGGGGTCGGGAATGGGTTGGATAGGATGTTGAGGTTTAGGAGGAACTTGCCTACTGGGAATTGAAGTAGGAGTGGGATGGGTGGGTGCTACTTTTCGCAGAGAAGTAACTTGATCATATCTCACTGATGGAGAAGTGAAGGTGGGCGCTGGCCGAGGTGCAGAGAAGCCTGGAATCTGGGATTGGTTACGTCCGTCGGAGGGTTGTGGCTGTGTTGACCAGAAGGCAGGTGCAGGTGGCTGCGGGTTCCGAGTTTGAGTGTTGTGTGAGGTGACTTCCTTCCGTTTGGCCTTCAGTTCCTTGTGGACTCGGCAACCCTTGTAGGACGCTGAGTGGTTTTCACCGCAGTTAGCGCACCGTGCTGGAGCCGAGTTGGGATGTTTGCACTCGTGTGATAAGTGTTTTTCACCACATTTTACACATCTCGGTGGATGTAGACAATAATTGTGTGTGTGACCGAACTCTTGGCACCTGTGACATTGTGGAATGTCCTTATTTCGTCTAGGTTCTTCAACCCTTATCGCAGAGT
This sequence comes from Oncopeltus fasciatus, assembly GCA_000696205.2. Taxonomy (NCBI): domain Eukaryota; kingdom Metazoa; phylum Arthropoda; class Insecta; order Hemiptera; family Lygaeidae; genus Oncopeltus; species Oncopeltus fasciatus. The sequence continues at coordinate 49,876 of KZ807801.1, read as the reverse complement.
AAACGAGATTAGTTTCCTTGAAAATTTCTTTGCTTTTTGGCTCTTTTGCGAGGTCCACAAAGAATAAGGGAAGTGGCAATTTGGAGACGGGGTGTTTCACATTATGAACTTTTTTCACATTGTAGCCCTTTACTTTTAATGCGTTCATAATTTCTTCAGGAGTTGTTGAATGATGAAGATTTCGTATAACAACTCGGAAAGCTTTATCTTCTTTGAGTTGGTAACAGTGAAAATCACAATGTATTTGATTTAAATACTTAATAATTTTTCGATAGGTTTCACTGTCAGCGCTGTTAATGACGGTGTCATTAAATCGAGAACGACATACAAATTTATCTTGCCCAGCTACGTTAGCTAGTTTAACGCAAAATTTTTTAAAGTCAGTAACATTCCTAATGTGAATAGGTGGAGGTTTTGATTCCGAGTCAGTGTTCGCCTGTCTGAAAGTGTGCTGTGTTTGCTGCGTGATAGGTTCACGCGGAAGGAGAAATTTTGCCCCATCCTCATCGGATGTGTTTGACCTGGTGTTAAGCAACCTTTTCTTTGGACATTTTTCAGGTGATTTTTTCATTAGTCTCTTTTTCTTCCTGCCTGAAGTCCACGAGATATCACCGTCATGAGTAGAGGCTGACTCGAGAACAGTGTTTTCAGCGCTATTGGGCAATGGTGACATGTTATCATCTGCGTAATTACTCGCCATGACTATATAAAAAAGAAAAAAGAAAAGAAGAGGAAAAAAAGAAGAAAAAAAAAAAAAAAAAAAAAAAAAAAAAAAAAAAAAAAAAAAAAAAGTGAAGTCGACCGAGCTACGAACCTAGCTTAACTGAACTGAGAGTCTAAGGCGGTAGCCCCTCAGCTACTCCTGTAACTGAGTGAGATAGGATGGCCGCCGGTACTTGGCTTCTCTCCGCTCCCACTACGAGCCTGGGTAGTGGGGAGAGGACAGGCCTGAACCTAACGCACTACAGGTAATATGGCACTTCTATGTATTGAAATTACTTCAACTTACACGTTGAATTGCAGCGTAGGTAAGCTTCCAAACTTCACCAAACTTGAGAGTTTTGTGCACACAAGTCTTAGAAAGCGAACTGAACTCACATTTTCAATAATAATGAGGAGTAACCACTAAAAATTAATTGAAAACACGAGAGCACTAATCTAGTTGTTAACAGTAACACGGCTCAGGCCGGACTCAATATAGGGAAATCTGCCAAAAATATAAAATAACCTGACCTCAATATCGTAACTTTTCCAGTATTTAAAATAAATTATATATAATTTTCTCGCAATTAAATGAAGCATTTAGACTGTCCTAAAGAACATGATATAAGACTTTATACTCGCTTTGACGGTATATAAACTTAAAGTAATACGTTTCGATACATGACGAAAATCGCCCTTTAACATGTAGTTACGAGAAAGACCTAAAAACCTTCAAGTCCTCAGAAATATAATAAAAGACTCTATCGTTGCCAAGGGAGGCAAGCAAAAAGAAGTTTGAGATAACTTATTATTATTTACATGATAAATTTAATACTTTATTAGTACATTTTTTTACTATTGATATTTATTGTAAATATTTTATTTCTGCTATTTATAANCTAAAATTCGATCTCCTGAAAAGTGCGCTTCCTAAAGAAAAGCTGATAGACAAAATATTTAATTAAAAAAAATTGAATTAATTAAATTACAATTCTCGATTATTTATTTTGGAAAAGTTAGGTCAGCTGTTATCAATAAAAATTTGCCATTGGTATTCCAAAAGTGAAAAACTTCAGAATTTCAATTATGGAAATCTAGCGGAAATATTGATTGGTGAAATTCTCCAGATAGACCCCCAAAGGGATGCGCACTAAGGGGGTGGGGGTAGGGAAAGCGGGCTTGACTTAGTCACGTATTCCGTTACAAATGTTGCTTGTCACTGAAACATTCCAGTCACTTTGTTTTCCGATGTCTCGTTGGATGTAGGGCAAGAGTTAAACGAGAATTCCTAACTAGATACATAAGCGAATAAAGGCCTCCACTCATTAAGTTGTCATTCACGGATCAAAAGGGGGAACTTTTATTTTTTTAAAGTATGAACTTCTTTTTAAAAAAAACAAAAAACATTCAGTATGCAGATCAACTTTACCTTTTTGTCATTTTTTAATGTGCTGTTCTATCGGAACTTAATTGACAATATTTAACTGATCATTAATGTTACTAATGTAATGTTACGATATTGATTTCAAAATATTTAAAATGTTATTAAGTTCAGCATATTACACGCCTGACATCGTGTAGAAATTATAAGATTTGTATTAATTGTAAAATAAGCCGTTAAGAAAGTACTGATAATTTAAAAAAATTTTCAAAAATGGGCGAAGAAGTAAATGTTTTCACCCCAAAATGGCGTCACATTGCATCAACGCAAAAGAATGAAGTGAACAGATCCTTTGCCATGACCAACGTCTGACGCTTGATCTGCGCTATGTTCCTAATACAAGTCACCTCGCCTAGCTAAATGGCTAGGTAACACCGGCCTGCCCACCGTAACCTTATAATAAAAATCATTAATTCAAAAATATCGTATAAAAGCTTTTGTTCAAACTTAACTGGAGATTGCTTGCTATAAGAAAACAAATTTTTTTACTCTTATGTGCGTCTAAAGAAACAAGGGTATTTAATGAAAAACAACGGATGAACGAGACAATGTCAGAAGAAGGTTGATGAATTCTCACATGGTCGATAAGAGTGACAGAATAGAATAACTTTTTATTTTCTGAAAAGAAACACTTTTCTTTATTAGGAACCACTACTCTTCTAAATTGATTCAATACTGTAAAAAAATATACCTACGACGATGAGTAAAGCTAAAAAAAATTATGTAAATTGACTAATATATTAATGATAATGAAATTACATAAGGATGTGTTAACGTTAAAAAAGGTTATATCAAAGATGTCAAATTTTGAAATTAAAAAAAGGAAATGATTTATTTAATGGAAAGTGCTTAATATCTTATTATTTTGGTACATGGAGGCTCAGTTTGTTCTTATATTAAAGATTTTGTTAATCCACGTATTAAGCAAAGTATCGCTCACAAATACTTAAGCAAAAGAGTGCTACTTTGTTATATTTCAATTATCATACTTGGTACAATTAAATTTCGAGAACAAGTCCATTTCCGTCCGTTTGAGTACTAAAATGTTTTTCGATTGTGCGAACTTTAATATTTACTTTAGAGTAATAAAATTTAAACAGGTTTTTATTGTTATTATTATTCAAATACATATTTTAGAAGTGGGCAAGTGTAAGTAAAATTTAAAAAATATAGTATTAGAGGATTACCTGTACCGTAAATTTTAAAATGGCCTAGAAGCCACAATTAGTTATTTTTCTGAATGCAATTTGACATATCGCTTTTAAATGTGAATTGAAAAACCAATTTCATGTTGAGGCGAATGAAAGTTAACGAACAAATAAAAGTGAGGGATTATATGAAATGTCAAGAGTTAATATAAAAGTTTTCTTTGATTTAGTGGTCGTAAGGATTTTATTATTTTTGAAAAATTAAACTGGCAGATATGGCTGTAAATAAAACATGTATTCTATAAGCAAAGAATTCATGTTTTATAAAATATTCAAATAGAAATATTTATATTCGCTAATTAATTCGCTGAGTTCACGCAACTCGGGTGTGGTGGACTCATGTATTAGATGATTTCTCAAAGCTGTTCACATGGAGAGACTGATGATCTTTTTGAAAAATTTAAACGGATCTTTACCGTCCCAGAAAATTTAATAATATGTTCTGTTCAAATAAAATATATATTTTTCTCGTGGAATATCGTCCCAGGTAGATCCCGGAGTTGAGCAAGGATGAGCTGCGAAGCTTTCTATTTCGTTCAATCTCTCATGTATACTGATTATCTACTACAGTGATAAATTTAATTCTTACATTTACTATTTTTTCTCTGTTCCAATTTCATAACAGGATATATTTTTTATTTATTGGAGCTGAGTAACCTATGCACTTTTGAGAAAGATAAACAAAATTTAAATGTAGAGAAACAGTCTGAAGTCCAGGCCATTAGAATGAGTCGAGACTCGAGTCTGGTTCTCGTTCACTTCTCATCTTCCATGACACAGTCATTTATTACTATCTTATGTGTGGATATTCAACTGTTAAAACGCAGTTGGTTCCGTTGACTTCTACAGTTACTTGGAGGTTCCTGTAGTTCCGGGACGAACACTTCTCCGAATCTAGAAAGCCAATACCCCACCTACTTATCTTCTCCCTTCCCGAATTTAAGGTTAGTGCTTGAGAGTTAGGTTAAATTTAATTGCTACAGTATCCTGAAACTAGAATCCTGGCTAAGGAGTCTATTTGCTTCCTTGAATAATCCAGCAGTCTGTGTAACGGTGAAAAAGTTGGTACTCTATCATGGAAATGTATATTTACTTTTGCTTTTGGTTCTAAGTCATATGCTCTGTAGCGAATCTATATTTCAATTATTGTCGCTCCTGTAGTAATGAAATAAAAGTTTTACTTAATTATTCTAGGGACCAGTGTCCCATAAAAATAGTTACAAGTAACACAGTGCAGTATTTAAAGTATATGCTAGAGTACTAAAAAATATAAATAAATTAAAATAAATATTTTAACTCGTTATAGTAAAAACCACGTCCCTTTCAAAATAACTAAAGGCATATGCAATAATATGATTAAAATATAATAGATTTCGCTGCAAATTCATAGTGTACAGTCATGTAGCAGAGAACAGAAAGGACGACAATGTTGAAGTATGAATATAATTATTTCAAAAATACTAAAAACAACAATAAAAATGATAGTAGAAATAGTCATAGTATTATGGAGCCCATGACTTCAGCAATAAACGAGCGGTTTAAAAAATAAGTAATAATACCTAATAAAAATAATATTATCAACAACTACAATAATAATAACTATAATTAATTAATGGTAATAACAACAAATATAATAATAATGATAAGGACTCTGAGAAAGAAAGAATGAGAGGAAAATATGTTTAAAATTGCTTCTTGGAAGGGAATGATGTCCAAAAAGATAGGTCTTAAAGTAATAAGGGAAGTGTATAAATGAAGAAAAGGATTTTCAGAATGTGGATGCTCTAAAGTGAAGGGATTGGTCAAAGGACGAGGATATGGTGAAAGGGCAGTGGGTGCCAGAAAGACGGATAAGGCGTGGCGGGAAAGAGCGGATGTTTTATATTGGTAGAAGTCAAATATGTTGTAGAGGAGATTGTTTGGAAGAAGACATTTTGAAGGGAATATAGACACCGGTAAGAAAGGAATAGTAATAGTAATGCTTTAATTGGGAATAGTAACAGGATACGCGAGTATCCCTCCAGAGTGTATAGTAGGGTAGAAATGGTTCTTTGAGAAATTAGGGCCTTCCAGGATAGTGATTGGTCAGGAATGAATCCCAGGTGGTTCCAATACCCTTCTCAGGGCCATAAGCTTTTCTTTTCATTGTCTTTTTGTGATTTTAAGGCCATTTAAGTAGTTTTCTCATTTATATCCATCTGAATAACAGATAGAAAATTGGCTTAGTTTACGCAGCTCTTAAGTGTTGGGCTTTGTTTTTTTATCTTTGTTTTATTTGTGAAATGTAATACAAGAAGCTATTTATCGCACATGGTAATTGCTAATTAACTAAGATGCTCAGGAATTCGCGCAGTTTACTTAGTTCTTGTGTGATGGAATGTTTAGGGTTGTAAACATTTTTCATTGGGGGCCAATACTGGTTCATGGGTATCGAAAAGACTGCATTGGTACAACAGGTGCGATGTAACTATTCATACCAGTGTTGTTTTACAGAACAAGACCTAGTTTTTGGTCACAGTCGCTGGCTGCACAATATGTCAAAAGCTTGGTGTACTCATAACTTCTTAGTGTAGCAACTATTTCACTTTATTATTATTCGCTCTATTTAGTCATAATAATATTTTTATATTTAGGTCCTTGTTAGTCTCATTATTTTTTCTTTCGAGAATTAAAACCAATTATTTATCATATGTAATTTGAACTTGTAATTTAAAAATTTTCTTTTCGTTTTGGAAAATATTTTGAAAAACATTTACATGAACTTTATTAGGTATTATCATTTATTGTCAGAATATTATGAAGCTATCAGGAAAATTGTAAAGTAATGTTGGTAATGATAAAATATTATGATGTCTGTGAGTGAACACTGTAATATCCTTTCCTTCTTGAGGCCGCACAAAAAGTGACAGGCCCAAGTCTGCACTTGACAGGACTGGACCAACCCTTCCAAAGTTTGGAGTAGAATGAACTTCCCTCCGAACAGCTAGGCGATGTGGTATACTGCACAGAGTATGCCAGAGATACCCAACAGCATCCACATAAAGAGGTTATGATAGACCTGGCGAGTAATGAACCGGACCTTTTCGCCTGTGAATGTACTCCGATATGACCTTTGTGTGGTCTCATTAAAGGCCTCAGATCCCATACCCGTGTTTGACGGGGCTCAATCAGCCACTCCAAACTTTGCTGATGAAAAGACTCCTCCCCGGACTGGTTCTACGTGATCATTCTGTATTTGGTTTCCAACAAAAATCCGCCAGAGTTCACCTGAATCGGCAGTAGTTTCTACATGGTAGGGGACTGATAGTTTGATTCTTGCTATTTATAGTAATTCAAGAACAACTTTGACACATGCACCATATAATGCGGGTGCATTTTTTTCCCATTATTTTCCTATAATGAATACTAGAAGAAGTGGAGGAAATTGTAATATATACATATTATATATAAACAAAAACACACACACACACACATATTGGCGTGAGCACCAAGTTTTGAAAAACAATATACTAAAATATAATATAAAAAAATGACGAACCGTATGTACGATGCATGGGTGGAGCCAGAAGCGAGACTAAATGAAAATATAACAAGTATTTATAAATTGTTTAGACTGGAAGTTCTGTGAGAAATAAGATAAGACCAACGAACTAGCGAGAGAAAATTAAATGTTACATTAAGCACGATTTTGGGTAGACACAGATACTCTCAGTATGTAGGAAATTAATATTTTAAATTTACAGACAGTAATTATCCTATAAAATGGAATCCAAGCCATGGAAATAGGTCATTCTTAAAGGAAGGTTTGGAAGAGAAAGGACTCGGAAACCCCTTTGTACCTAGAAGCCTAGAACGTGATTTTTACACTTCCTTAGAACGGGTAAAGAAAGAAAAGTCAGTTAAAGAAAAAAATGATGAAACTCCTAGAAGATAACAGAAATGAAGATAGCCAAAGCGAAGAAGGATATTCAAGGTAGATGTAACCCAAAAATGTTTAGAAGGCCTGCAGTATGAATAGGAACAAGAGAAGAGAGTTTATCCAGAACACCTGGTCCGTGCTACATCTTGTGGAGTCTGGACCAGTTGTTCTCACACTTAAAGATGATTATTGAATGACAAATACTGGCGGGCACAAACGCACTTACAATACAAACCACACCTATTTATATCCGAAAAAAAAATGAGTTTCAATAACAATTTTATTTGGTTTATCGGAAGTAAACTAAATAAATTTCTATAGAAGTATTTGACATAAATATAATATCTGTTCTAGATTCAGAGAACTATGATAGCATATAGGTAGTTGGAGGTTGGTTGGCCGTCGAGTATTATGGTGGAGTAATGAGTCTGGGTTTTGGAAAGGATCAGACATGTAATATACTCCTAGATTTTTGGGTAATTATTTTATTATTGCGTTTCGACTTAACTTGTAAGTCATCACCAGGGCGATAATGAGGTTTGGAGATATCTCCGAGGGAGGTTTATGGTCACATCTCAGAGTGTAGAACTGAACTGAAACCAGCATATGATAACTTACTTCTTCCGGGCTTGACCTTGTAGTGAACTAACTTCTTGCAATGCTTTCACACATAATGTGATGGCTTATACAGGGCTGAAAGTAGAATGAGAGAAATGATTCCTATTCTGTAGATAGAATATTCATCATTAAAGAAGTGTATATGAATATTCCTGGATAGAGTGGAAGCTTACGTGAACAACTATGATAACGTCTGAAAATTTATTAAAAAAAAAAAAAAAATATTTAGAAGGCGATCATTAGAGGAAATGTCTACGTATTGCTCTTGAGCTGGAGGGTGTTGGATGGGGGAGGGGTTGCAAATCCAATAAAACAGATATGGAGGTGAAGCTGGATGAGATTTGGAGAGGCAATTGGCAGCCCAAGTTCTTTGCGGAAGTTGGGGTCTGCCCCGGGAGAGGAGGAGAGGAACAAACCCTGGCAATCAGGGGAGGGGACGACTTCCCTTACGACGAAAGGTGGGAACATGGTGCTCCAGTAGAGGAAAGAAATTCTATCAGTCCTAGGGGATGAAACTTTCTTCCCTTATTTAGCTAGTTTTTCCCTTCCTCCTCAACGAGATTACATGTGTCATCTGTCATCTTTTCACTACCCTATTAGAGTATATCACCGTAATTTGTATAGTATTTCTTCTGTTATATTTGCATTAACTATATTTATTTGAACGTTCCACGAAAACGCTTACTAAAACTGAGGCTTTAGAAGCTTACTGAAGCTCCATTCATTCAGTTTCCTCTAACATCAAAATATTTAAAACACTCAAAAGAGTCTTAAAAACAGACTTAGAAGAATAAACATAAAATTGTACCCCAGTGAAACACCTAGTATGTTGAAACCCAGCGTAACACCCTATCTTCTCCTTCCTATTCTTATTTTATATATATATA
>KZ807800.1:336859-349272 GCA_000696205.2 Oncopeltus fasciatus | reverse complement strand
CAGTCTATAATAGTTAAAATTTTATTATTATTATAATAAAATGTATCCATTTGAAGTGATTCAAATGGTTTTACTGGAGTGGGAGTCACACTATATTGCTGTTTTATAGGTTTCCTTTCATATTTCGTTTTTTTGCAAATATCGCAATTGTTTACATATTCTGTAATATGTGTTAACATGCGGGACCAATAATATTTCTTCTTAAGGTTAAAATGTACATCATTTATACCTCTATGACAGGTTTTGCCAATGTGTTGGGAAATCACTAATTCTTGTTGCTCTTCTGTGTCTTCTACATCTTGTGCAATATTAAAATAACGTTTGATTCTGACTGTTGGGAAGTGATTTTCAACGAGATACTGAAAGTGGGTAAATATGCTGTTAAGTATGTCATTGTGTAGTGTAATATTTTTGTCAGAACAGTACACACCATATGTAGTGTTTGGTTGAAGGTATTGTGTGCAAAGCTCAAACAGGTCACGGGACATAGGATAGTTAGTGAAAAAATAATGTATTTTCTTATTCCCATGTACTGTTTCGGACATTTTACCTCTAGATATAATTATTTGATGTTTCTCCACATTAACTGTTTTAAAAGGATCGTCCAATAGAAATACTTGATTAGTTGAACTTTCTTGGGAATGTTGAGTCGCAAGACTTGCATTGTCATCTATATTATCTAATGTTGTCCTTTCATTTTGGGGTGAAAGGCTTCTAACAGGTGTCGTGTTAGTAAAATGTGTGTTATTAAAAGGATTTGGGAGTTGGTCAAACGTTGTTTCGTGTGAATTGACATAATTATTTGATGCCGCTAACCACTTTTTTAGTTCTACTTGTGGGTCTATCTGATCTGTATGATGAACCTCTTGGGGAATTCTGGATAAAGTGTCCGCAACGCAGTTTGTTTTGCCTTGTATATATTTTATTTGCAGATCATAGTCTGCTAACTGGCATTTCCAACGCAAGATTTTTGCGTTCGGGTCCTTCATATTGTGCAAATACTGTAGTGGTTTATGATCCGAATTTACTAGTGTTTTGCGCCCTATATAAGGTCTAAATTGTCTACAAGCCCAAACAATTGCTAGTAATTCTTTCTCTATCGTGCTGAGTTTCTCCTCGGCTATATTTAGAGTACGAGATGCATACGCAATAGGCAGGTCTTGTCCATTGAAGTTCTGAGAAAGTACCGCACCAATCGCATAGTTTGATGCGTCAGTGGTTAATATGAATTGTTTATTGAAATTAGGTAATTGTAAAATGGGTTTATTTTGTAATAAGCATTTTAATGTTTCAAATGCTTCTACGTATTCTTTATCTTTAGTATTTATTACACCATCCATGCGCAATGCTGCTGTAAGTGGTTTTGCAACTTTAGCGTAATTTGGGATCATTTTTCTGTAATAGCCTGTCAGTCCTAAAAATTGCTTTATTTCTTTAGCACTTTTGGGTATTGGGAAGTTCTTTACTGCTTCCAATTTGGCAGGATTAGGCTTAATGCCGTCTGTGGAAATAATATGTCCAAGAAAAAGTAGCTCGGGTTTACAAAACTCGGTTTTATCAATTTGGATTTGAAGGTTGTGATCTCTAAGAATTCTAAAAACTGTTCTTAAGTGTTTTAAATGTTCTTCAAGATTATCTGAAAAAATAATGATATCGTCCATGTAGACAGGCACATTGGGGATATGGGAGAACAAGTTATTCATTGCTCTCTGGAAGGTTGGTGGCGCGTTTTTTAAGCCAAAGTGGAGTCTGAGGAATTCGAAGTGACCATCTTCTGTGCTGAAGGCTGTTTTGGGTATTGATTCTGACTCCAATTCTATTTGATGATAGCCAGATGCAAGATCAATACTACTAAAATATGTAGCTCTGCCAATTTTGCTAAATAAATCCTCGATATTTGGTAGAGGAAATTTATCGTCTATGGTCTTATCGTTCAATTTACGATAGTCAATGACCATTCTGATTTTTCGTCGTCCCGAAGCATCTGCTTTTTTGGGAACAATCCATACAGGGCTATTATAAGGAGAGTTGGATGGTCTGATAATTTTGTTTTTTAAAAGTTTATCAATTTCAATTTTTATGTCTTTTTTTAAATATTTGGGGGTGACGATAGTTCCTAGAGTAGACTGGTTCGTCATCTTTAGTTTTGATTTTGTGTTTTACTAGTGTACTCGGCATAAGTACATCTTCTTCGCGCTTAATTATTTCTGGAAATTGCTGGATTAATTGTACTATTTTTGCTTTTTCTTCGGTGTTCAAATGGTCAGTTCTAAGTAATTTGGGTATTTCTGTCAGTTTCATAATATTTTGTTGTTTTAGTCCTTCAGTAAAATTCATTGTTTGTGGGAAATCTGGATGAATTTTATGATTGTTTACACAATTTAAGCCTTGATTCATGACATTAGTTTCAAAATTCTTTTCTTCTGTTTCAGGCAAATAATTCACATTTTCTCCTTGGTCTAAACCTCGGGGAATCACTTCAGTCAGTTCCATTTCTGATTTATTAATATTACTGGAGGGGCGCCAGGCTAACTCAGGGGATCCGTACGGGTCTCGCAATCCTGACGCCGTGGGTTAAAATCCCGCCCAAATCAACCTTTCATTTATAATATAGAAGCTTGTCCGGAGCCATAGGTGTTTAGAATGGGGTGGCAACCTGTAGATAGCCCCTCCCTCCAATGACCCTTAGTGGTTGCAGGGGAGGCTAACCCAGCAAAAAAAAAAAAAATAATATTACTGGATGGGTTTTTTCTGTGGCATTGAGATATAAATTGATTAAAATTAGGCTTTGCTTGAACAAAGATGCTAGGAATGGCTTCAGTGAGCTCCATTCCAGAAATGGACATATGATTTGAGAAATGATCAGATTTATTAACTGGAAAAGCACTATTCTGAGACAATGGATTACCGAATTCCATTTTTGAGCCAATGGTCGAAGATATCTCACAATATTCTGCAACTTCAACATGATTCAAAATTTCAATTTTAGAAGAATGATCCTCCGCCACATTTTTTTGCATTTTAATAGTTCCTGGAGCAGACGACAGAAAGGTTGGGCTGTTGGAAGCAAAACCTCCTGAGCTTGATATGTCTGGTGGGGCTTTATATCGATTAAAAGGGTGATCGGGATTATTCGGGTTTAATTTTTGTGTAGGATGTGTTTTTTGTCTTACGTTTTCATGAGTATCCCTAGTGTTAGGTGATTGGTAAAATTGATCTCTATAATTAGTCCTTCTGGAGTAGTTCGGTGAGTTGTGAGAAGGTTGGGAGTAGTAATCATTATTAAACCGATTTTTTTCGTATCTGAAAGGTCTTTCGAAATGTTTGTGTTTATTCCTAGATATTAATTCTAGTATAAAGTTGCATTTTGTAAATAGTATCGCTCTAAATTCGTCAAGGTTTTTGGGATCTTGCGTAATAATAAAGTTTGTCAGTAGTGGATCATATTGGTCATACAACTGATGTATGATTTATTTTTCTGTTCTCTGCATAAGTTCTTTTATTAGTGCTGCAGAATGTCCGTCTATTGAATTAAAGATTAAGTTTCTTAAGTTTTCAAATCTGTTTAAAAGTTCAAAAGGTGATTCGTTAGGTCTTATTTTCATGTGGTATATTTCTGCTATAAGGGACTCTACGATTCTCGTGTTTGAAAATTGACTTTTTAAATGAGTGAGTAGTTCGGGAATTGAAGTTATTTTCTTACTCAATATAAGCGATTCTGCTGAACCAGTTAGCCTTTCCGTAACTTTATTTAACAACATTATATGATTTAAGCCTGCGTTCACATTGTTTTCATCGCAAACTAGTCTAAACACACCTTCAACGGTTTTAATAAATCTTAACAGGTGTACTGGGTTGCCGTCATAGAATGGGATATGGTCGTAGTCGTCACTGGTCATATCGTATTTTTATGTGTATTTTTTGTTGTCAGTCATGGTTAGTGTGGCTGGTTTTGAAATGTTTTTGGGGGAAATTTTAAAAATTAAAATTTTACTCTTTAAGTGACAAAAACTTATTACTTAAAATATTGCTTATTGACAATAATTAACAATAACTTAACCTAAGATGAGACAGTATAGTACCCTATAAGTTGAGAAAGTTCGCAACTTACAATCTGTGAAGATCATCGGGGAAGCAGGCCGCAAGTAATCTTCAGATGTAGCTGTAAATGTCTTCTTTTATTTCTTTCTTCTTGCTGCTTGCCAGGGACGATCGGTCGCTTGAAGTCAGCTGCAGAGTTCGGGATATGGTCTGGGATAACTGATCACAGAACCAAACCAGTAAGCAAAGAGTTGGAACTCACGCTAAAGTTTCGAGTAACGTTCGCGAAATTAAGCTCTTACTGTCCCACTGTTTCGGGCGCCAGATAAATAAATTCGAATGAAGTGAACTTGAAAGAAGATTTATTTTAAAAGACTCTAAACTATTCTCTATAGTAACTAACCTAACTTCTAAAGCAACAGTTTTTCTGATATTTTGCTTTTTAAAAGGCCTAACATAATTGTTATAATTGTTGTTGAATAAATATGGTGAAAAATATTAGGTACCAGTTAATTCTCCAAGACCTGATTTTCTAAAACATTAATCTTATTTTCTAGGGTAGTAGAGATTTCAACAAACTATTTTCTAAAGTAACCTGAATTTTCTTATAAAATTCAGCTAAAGTAATGAGAATTTTCTAATAATTTATTTTCTAAATAAATAATAATTATTAATTATAAATAACAATAATTAGATAATTATATTATCTAATAATAATTATATGCCAAAAATAATCGCTTCAGGGTACTAGCCCGCGTCTATTAGAGCTTGACGCAGGCATTTTTTAGTACTTGACTTCAATCCAGAAGTATCTGACTCTTTTAAAACTGTTAATTTGAGATCGGTGTAATAATACGAGAAAATACCTTCCAAGATAAGGCTTTATTCGACGAGAATTAAACAGAGAATAAGTCATAAAATAAGAACATGTGATATATAAGAACCTTAACAACGCAAACACATGATTACAATCTTAGTAATGGAGTGAATCGTCACATTCTTCTCTTCTTCATAAGACAAAGTCCTGGAGGTGAGAAGGTAGTTTCCTGATGCGGCCACTCCTTCTCGGGGGAGGCTGGTCGGCTATATGCAGCTCGGGGGGTTGAATTGGTGAATTATTCGAAGGTTCCAGCTGAAGGTGATGATCTACTTCCTCGGGATATCCATTATTAGACTCACCTGTAGGGGCCAAGTGTCTGGTTGACACGGTGGTTTCTCGTCCATCCGGTAGTCGGATTTGGGCATAATCAGCATTAGCCTCTATTAGGTCCACTTCTTCGACAAGTGGGTCGTACTTGCTGGGGTGTTGGAACTTCCTCAAGAGTACAGGTCCTGGATGAAGCAACCATGCTGGCAATGACGTGCCGTTGGTGGATCTTCTTGGATGGAGGAACATGCGCTCGTGCAGGGTAGAATTTGTAGCCGTACATAGTAAAGATCTCATGCTATGTAATGCATCGTTTATAACGTGTTTCCACTGTTTGATTTCCATTTTATGTGATCTAAGAGCCAATTTAATCGTGTCCCAAATCACTCCGTTGTACTTTTCACATTGGCCATTTCCTCTTGAGTTATAGGGGGTAGTGCGGCTTGTGGCTACTCCTCTGGTATGTAAGAAGTTCTTGAGCTCTTCAGACATTAATCCTGATCTGAATGTATATAAGCAGGTAAGCCAAATAACGAGAATAGGTTGGTTAGAACATTCCGTACCGTGGCAGCTGAAACATCTGGACAAGGGAACGCAAATGGGAAGCGACTGTATTCATCGATAACGGTCAGGATAAGGTTGCTGCTGGATGAAGGAAGAGGCCCCTTGAAATCCAAGTTCAAAAGTTCCCAGGGCGAAGTAGCCTTTATCGAGCGAGTCTGCTGTTTATTGTGGAAACGGGGTTTGATTTCGGCACAAACTTTACGGGATGAAGTCATCGCCTTGATCTCGTCTAAAGAATATGGCAAGTTTTTAGATCGCACCCAATGGTACATCCTTGTGATGCCTGGATGACACATTTTCTCATGCCAGTCACATAAAGTTGTGGAGTTTATGGAGGCACATACCCTAGATAAGGCATCAGCGGCTACATTTTCACTCCCCAGCCTATATAGAATATCATATTTATACGGGGCTAACTCAACTCTCCATCTCATAATTTTCTCGTTCTTAATTTTGGATGTACGGTGGTTGTCAAACATGAATCCTACGCTCCTCTGGTCCGCTATTAAGCGGAAATGCCTGGAAATTAGAAAGTATCGCCATTTTCTCAATGCCTCCACTACCGCGTAAGCCTCCTTCTCAATAATGGCATGTTTCTGCTCGCACGGTGTGAGGGTTCGGGAAAAGAAGGCCACAGGGTATCAGTTTCTACAGTAAAAGGTAGCTCGTCGTCAACAGCAGAGACCACAAATTCAGATTGTTTTGTTCGAGTTGTTCGAAAGCAGAAACAGCAGCAGGGTTCATAGGAAAAGTTTTAGATTGAACCAATGGTCTAATTTTTGATGAATAATTTTGGACATTTGAAGTAATGAGAAAAGAGGCCAAGTACTCGCTGGAGTGACGTGCCGTCCTCAGGAATAGGAAGGTCTGATAAAGGTTTGATTCGATCAGAATCAGGTTTGAATGACTTATTTGAAATTTCGCAACCAAGAATTTTGATGGAGGGGGAGCGGAAGTGGCATTTTTCATTGTTTAATGTCAGGTTATATTTGTTAACAACTTTGAGGAAACGTGATAGGTTTTGGTCATGCTCTTCTATATTCCTGCCGCATATAGTCACGTCATCCAGGTACGCGTAAGTGCCAACAAGATTCTCATTCCGGATCAAGTCGTCCATTACCCGCTGGAAGGCAGAGACCCCATTAGTGACCCCGAAAGGTATTCTTGTGAATTGTTATAATTGATTATTCGCCTGGAAGGCTGTTAAGGGTTTATCTTCTGGCTTAATGGGTATCTGGTGGTACGCACTCCGCAGGTCTATGCTGCTAAACAAGGAATATTGTGAGACATTTTGAACAATGGTTTCAATGCACGGAAGCGGATATGCATCTAGAAGCGTGAAGCGGTTAATAGTCTGCGAATAGTCTATAACCATTTTTTTTTTAAATTAGAACTGGAGGTAACAAGAGCTTGAGCTCTCCAGGGCGATTGGCTGGGTTCGATTATCCCTTCTTGCAGCATTCGGTCAGTTTCAGTTTGGTTGAATTTGAGGTCATCAGCCGAGTAAGTATGCTGTCTCGACTTGGTAG
Organism: Oncopeltus fasciatus; assembly: GCA_000696205.2. NCBI lineage: Eukaryota > Metazoa > Arthropoda > Insecta > Hemiptera > Lygaeidae > Oncopeltus > Oncopeltus fasciatus. The sequence goes on along the minus strand of KZ807800.1, from coordinate 341,991 downwards.
CAATAGGCTTCCACCCATCTGCGAGAGATGAAAACAATGACACGGGGGCTATGGCTAGACTACAGATTCTCAGAGGCTCCCTCGGCCCACCAAATTGTAATTCCACAGCATCTGAGTATGTCGTGGCCCAAAATGAGATCTGCGCACAAGTCCTTCATAACAGATAAAGTTATGTTTTCGTAATGGTAACGGTCGATCTGGAGATCCAACGAGCAATGACCGATTATGTGAGATACGAGGGATGTAGATGCCATTGAGACTTTTCCACGATGGGTACTGAAGGATAATCGATGTTGTATAACTTTGCTATAATTTATAAAGCTCAGAGAACCCGTGTCGATGAGGGCGTGACACGGCTTTTCGTTCACCAACACAGATTTCACAGCCTTGCTGACACAAGGGGGAGAGGCAGCAGACAAAACGGAAGCAATGAGGTTGGTCGTCGCGGTAGTGTCATTGGAAGCTTCCCGGGACGGCCTATTTTTGGATTTGCAGGCCTTCTCATAGTGCCTAACCTTGCCACAACCCTTGCAGGTAGCGTCCTATTATTTTTTNTTTTGGTTTATATCACATGAGCAGGAGGCAGGATAATATTTATAATCTAGAGGACTGCAATTTATTTTATTTGATTTAGGGAAAACTTATATAAAATTTAAAACATGTAAAATGTCATTTTCCAATGTTTATGTTACATAGAATTGTACGAAATATTATTCTTAAGGAATATATTTAAGAATGTAACAACGATGGCTGAGCGATTTTCGCGGTCCTCCTACTCGAACCAGGCTTAGGTTTTTACGCCTATTGCCCCCTCTGTTTTTATTTATTAATTTTTTTATTTTTTATTATTCACAGAGTTGCTTTGAATCTACTGTTTTCCTCTACAGCATTGCCTTCTTAGCTATTGAAACGCCAACAGTGTCTTAGACTACTCTTTTTCTATGACCTTGAAATTAAAATAGTTTAAGATGGCGGATTGAGGTATTTCACAGATGGCTAGGGAGGGGGGGGGGGCAAAGGTGGGAAGTGAACATATGTTCCTTGAGGCTGATATAAGGAAGAAAGTTGAAAGCAATAGTCTTTGAGAGGTTTGAAGTGAAGGAGCTCCAGGTCCACCTAAAGAGAGCTGCATATGAAGCAAAATTGTGAAATCAGCTCCTAGAACTGGATGTAAATGGTAGCTTAGACAACTTGTGGAGCTATATAAAGAGTAATAACCAAGTCAACATCCCTTGTATGTGGATTAATTGGTAGAGTGAGGAACTGAGAACTTAAGTAAAAATAAATAAAGAAATCAATAAAATAGAATTAGAGAATTCCTGTCAATACAAAACATACTTATTAGGACAAAGGAGGGAAGAGCAAAGCAAAATTCATGGGAAGAATTTGGGGAGAGGTTAAACCACTCCACAGAAAGAACAAGTAGTTTTGGAATAATATTAAAAACTTTGAGAGACAGGAAAAGGAATGCTATAAGAAACATGAAGAATGACGAAGAGAAGGCAGTGTTAAACGATAAGGCCATCCTTGATATCTGGGGCAAATATTACAGGAAGCAATTCGGTGGTGATGCCACTTGATCAATAGACCAGGAAAGACTGTGGAATGAAGTTTAATGTGATAGAGGAGGTGGGAATTAGGTTTTGGATGGGAGTTTTAGGGCAATTATTTTCTTAGATTATTATACCTGTAAAAGTAGTTCTTATTTGTTACAGGGTAAGATACGAGGTGTGGCAATTAAATAATGAGACTATTGCTGTAAAATATTTTATTTTGATTATACATATTTAGTTTTTATCACCTCCCATATACACCCCTCTTCTATCCTTACAGCACTGCTTGCAAATTTTCTATTGTTCGAAATAGTGTTTGAAGTCTTGTTTTGTGTGCAAGGCACTGTATCATGGGCTATGCTACAACTTAGAGGAATCAGACGCAGACAATTGGAAATTACTGAGGAAGAGCTGGTTTTGCACCAAGTGCGAGAAAGCCAGGAAGGCTATACCTCCAGGTGAGAGGCCCGCTAGTCCTGTGAGTACCTTGCTAATAAGTGACCCCCACACTACAGCCATACTCGAGGTCCTTAAGCACCTCGAAAACGAAATTTCTGGAATAAAATCTACTTTCAATACATATAAGAGCGATATCGATGAGACAAAACTTTCTTTGGAAGCTCAAGCGTCGAGTAGTACTGACCACTTAAGTTGCCTAGTAGAAATCGAGGAACACATAGAGGCCCAGAGTGAGTATAATAAGGCTGGGAAGAAAATGACAGTCACGCTATTTACGTAAGCGAGGAAATGAGTAGCATGAACAAGCGTCTCTACTACCTTGCCAGGCCAAAGAGAGAGGCAGGAAAATTGAAGTATGTCTGGTTTGGTGGAGGAAGAGTTTGCAGTCGACAAGATGATGGCTGTCCATAGTCAACATCCTTGAGGATCTGGACATCTTGGGATAACGCCTTCGATTTTGTGACCTTCGCTCTCCCACAGGCTGACCCGGACGGACCTTTCCACCATTGTGCACGCTCTCTTTGCCATATGAATTATTTTTCAGGCTCAGGACAAGCTTCTATTTATAAATAAAAGATTAACCTGGGCGGGATTTGAACCCGCGGCGTCAGGATTGCTAGGCCTGTACGGATCCCCTGAGCTAGCCTGGCGCTCCTATACTGGGGTTTAAATAAGAGTTGAGTTTTTAAAATGACCTTTACCTATTATTGTTATTGAATTTAANTTTATTTATTTTTAGGATTCTTTAAAATAATGTTAAAAGTTTGTTTATTCTTAAAGATTAATGCACTAAATTAAATATGCTTTATAACCAAAATTATTATAAGAAAGCCATTTTTGGAAGATAAGAATATTAAAGAATTATTATTATTATTTTTACTCACATTTTGACAATGCAGGAAATCCCATACTTATAACAATAAACTTATAAATAGAGTAAGAACTTATAATTTTTTTTTTTCATTTTTTTAAAAGCATTTATTTAAAATAAAAAGGTATACAAATTTTTCATACACTTAATATAAAATCCATATTTTGATCAAAGATATTTTAAAATAAATTGTTTACAATTTTTTTTTAAAGTAATGGTCTGTATCATTATAAATTGAAAACATATTGCAAAAAAGAAGCAGGGAACGGCTATTAAGAAACAATTTTAAACTGTTAAAGACAGCAGGTATTTTAAGTAAGTCTGCTTGAATGCTATGGGCAGATTACATATTCATACTAACAATATAAAAGTAACAGCTCTAAAATAACTTAAAGGTATGTACATAGTTTACATATTAAAAAATCACTTAAGTAAGTACTTTAAAATATTGAGCATAAATAATCTATCAGCTAAAATTGATATACTATAAAAATAATGAATTAAAAAACTTTACAAAAATTATTTTTTAATACAGTACTTATGTAATCAAATTATTGTTTGTAGCCAAACATACTTCCTCACAATAAAGTTGAAAATTAATATATTGAAAGTAGTAGTAGATATCTACTTCATAGAAATAAATATGTGCATATTTACTTACTTTTAAGGTAAAATTAAAGTAATAATTAATTTAATAAATAAGGTAATTTAATAACAGAAATAACACCAAATTGTGGAAACAAATAAAGAATTAAAAAACATATATAATATAAAGCTTAAGCATAATTAATTAAGGCTTGAGAAGGCTGGAAACCAGAATAAGGTTAATCAGATTGAATTCTGTAGGTTTTTAGGCTGAAGATATTGAAACTATAATGAGTTAGGATAAATTTACAGGTTAAGTTGAATTGTAGAATTAGTAGCTGCATGTATGTGTCAATATGAGAATGAAGCTTGATTGACTTAATTAATGAAGACTATTCACATGAGTGGTTAAATTAAATAAAATAGCAAAAAAAACTTTTGCATCTTACCACTGTGAATAAATTGGAGAAATGGTGATGACACATAATTAAAGTTGGTTGGTAGTAGGTTTCTCCTTCCATTTTTCTCCTTAACACAGAAGGGATCTTTAGTTAGCCATTAGGGGCCAAAGCATTAAGGAAAACCAAAATTTTCAAAGATCTAAGATTCAAGTTCAGGAACTGGCCACCAATGGCCTAGTAGAAGACACAGACATTCCACTTAGTTACTTATTACAAATTGTAATTTTTTTTATCATAAATGAACTTTACACTTTTATCAAAGACTTATCTAGAACTGGTTTAAATTTCAACAAACTCGAATACTGAAGAAGAAGGTTTTTCCAATAGCAAAAAATATCTTCCATTCTTAAATTTTTTGAAATAAAATTGAAGCCTCGTGTAGCAATACTTTTAGCCAATTTATCATTTTGACTAAAAAATCCAATTAATTTCCTAGAACAAGAAATGAAACCAAAAAATAATTTAGTTTCTCGCAATAAATTCCTATTATAAAAATGTTCTGAGGAAGTGTTCATTAGCCGTGAGGAAGGATTGGTTGGGGATCCAGTCTTGGGATTTGAATTAGTAAAAACTTATTTTCAAAATTTTTTTTAAATTTTAGCCAACATTTTTCGGCCTAAATTTCAAGCCTTCTTCAGGGTAATGGGGATGATGGAAGGAAAGAGTCTTTTACTTTAGGGTAACTAAATCATGACTGAATCTCAGTCATGATTTAGTTACCCTAAAGCGGGATAATCTATCTCCATCACCCCCATTGCCCTGATATTTAGGCATTAACTTTGGCAATAATAAAAACATTTTTGTTTACAAATTAGTTTTAATTACTCAAATACCAAGACTGAAGCCCTGATTAATCCTTCCTCATAAATAATCTAAAGGGTTATTATTATTTCTACCACCAATGAATATAGAACTCTCATACCTTATATTCTCCGTCTTCATTGGTTTCTGTACATCCTCTCCCGTTGGCGAGCGCTTTCGGACACTGTCCATCTTCTGGCCGAATACATACGTTCACTGTCACGGTCCGTATTCAACTCAACGGAGAACGTTTGTGAACGTATGTATTCGGCCAGAAGATGGACAGTGTCCGAAAGCGCTCGCCAACGGGAGAGGATGTACAGAAACCAATGAAGACGGAGAATATAAGGTATGAGAGTTCTATATTCATTGGTGGTAGAAATAATAATAACCCTTTAGATT
>KZ807800.1:323060-336011 GCA_000696205.2 Oncopeltus fasciatus | reverse complement strand
ATTAATTTAATATTTTTTTAAATTAAATTAATGGGATATTTTAAAATTAATATCCCAACCCAATATTCTAATATGTAATATTTCAACCCAATATAAACCCAATATCTAAGCTTAATATTTCTATAAACATGGTGAAGTTAATTAATTTATTTTATGACAGAACAGCCTTAGAATGTTGTTGTGGGGGGAACAAAGGAAGAGCCTATAAAGATTTAGATTGTACAAGACATTCAATATATGTTTTACCTGTAGTCTTCTTCTGATGCTTCTGTGTCTACAGGAATGTAGTGTATCCAAGGAATAAGATGGTCATAAAAAAATTCTTTCCAATCATTTCCAACATGTAGTACTAAAGATTTACATAAAAATAAATACTTCAAACGAAAACTTGCTGCCACCCCACGGAAATTAAAAAGGAATTTATACAAACAATGTTCTTGGAATGATACTTCTTCAGCAGGTGGTCTTCCCAATGTATCCTAAACAGTATAACCAATATTTCACATTAAATCTTCCAGAGAATATATCACAGCTTATATGAATCATCATAAGTAATTTTTTTTTCTTTACTCATTTATTTATTTATTAGATAAGTACATTTATTCATGTACTAATTGTGAAGTAAAATTGGCCTCTAAAACCATGAGTTCTAAAAATTTTCTTTATAGCCTACTTAAATGTAGACTGCAAAAGGCTTAAAAATCACAATAGTTTCAAGTTTTAAGCTTTTTCTTAATTTTTATTAACGAGAATATTTTCTTTAATTTTTCTTTTAGTACAGTATACAAGGTGGGGCTATTAAATAACGAGACTGATGATGCTATAGAAGAACTACGCATGCGCACATTCTGAACGACTGACAGCTGTGCAGTGTTATATTAATTATTATTAAATTAGTTTTTAATTGTTCAACTACCATGACTGAATTACCAACAATCTACCTCTTTTAATAAACATAAATAAATTTGAAATAAAATATTTTACAGCAATAGTCTCGTTATTTAATAGCCACACCTCATACACTACTTTTTTTTAAACTTTAAAATGAACTATATGTATGTTTTTAATTGCCAATTTGGTAATAAGTTAAATCTCCTTTGATACTTATGTTTCATAAATGATGTATTGATCTCATTTTGAGATTTTATGAAGAAAAAATTATTTGAAGACTAAGTCGTATTTAAAACTGAGTTAACAGAGAAAAAAAAGCCAAAGCCATCACATTGGAGTTGTGAAATCTAAAGGAGACCGCAAAATGTATGACCACTAAACTTTTGCAGGAAATATAGAGTGGGAAGAACTTACTAATCATAGTTACATTAGTAAATTTCTTCCTTAACAAGCGTCTCCTTTAGAAAACTATGCTGGAGAAATCATTCAGGGTTTCGGCCAGTATCAGAAAAATAAAATACTCGAAAACGTTAACTATATAATTATTAGGTAATTATTTTATTTGCTTGAAACTTGAAACTCAAGTTAAGGTCTGCACTCTAAGACCCCCAATAAACCTCCCTCCCAGATCTCTACAGATATCACTATCGCCCTGATGATGACTTAAATTTAAGTACATCGGCAATAATAAAATAATTACCCAATAATTTTGGAATGTTTTATTTTTCTGATCCTGGTTGAAACCCTTACTAATTTCTCCAGGATAGTATTCTACGGCTAACCAACCTCCAACCATGTCAACTGTAGAAAACTAAATTTTACATATTATGTTTATTAAGCTTTTTTGTAACTGAAATGAAAACAAAGATATTAATAATGAGAAATTTGCCCCTCCCTTTTTTCCTAATTAAATTTCTATGAAAAATTAATTTTTTTCAAGGGTTAGCAATGAAAAGTCTAAATACCGAATTTGGTTTCTATATTTGAAAAGTAAGAAGGCCTGCTCAACATTTGAAATTTCATTCTTTAATATCTTTCTAAATAAGCATTTTTTTTTCATAATGTTATAAAATTTTACAGCTATTTTGTTCTATACATTACTAAGAACATTAATAATAACAAAAATATTAGTATTTAAAATCTTCTTCTAACCCCCCCTCCCCCTCCTACCAACCGGTTTTAGTTATTAATGTACTCATCTAACAGTTTCTAAAAAGAAGCTTAAATACCAAATTTGGTTTCATTATTGTAAAAAATTTGGATACTAGAGCATGTAAGACCAATTAGATATAGATAACTTTTTTTATTATTATAACCAATGTAGGTTTGGCCAAGATACATTAAAATTATTCAAAAGCCGACATAATTAGCATGATTTCCCAATGGGAAATCTTATAAGACATGAATAGTATGAGCTTAGAACTACTTCTTTCTTATGAATTAGTTCCTTAATACCTCATGAAGCTTACGACTTTTAAAACTATAAAGTAATAATAAATAAATTATTACCTTATCAGACTTCCATGCTTGGTTCTTAGTATAAGAAGCATTGACAACATCAGGGATTTTTCTAGACAACAAAATAAGAGTATCTCTTTCTGAACTTGTCCTTGAGCCTCTAAAAAAGAAAATATCCTTTTTCTCTTCCCAAGGCAAATTTTTTGCGACATTTAACAACTGCTCCCTGTGAAGATCCCATCTTCCAATTCCTTTGGGATAGAGCTTTATGGCAGGTCCACCTTCCCTAAAACTCCAAGCAGGATACATTATGTCATAATAGTCATCAGTCTGTAAAAAATTAAATTAAAATAAATTACTTCTTATATAGAATTATATTAATTACTTCAACAAATAATACTCTTTCAATCATCTTTGATTTGTAGTTTAAAGGTTAAACTTCATTTGAAAAAACTTCTGGTATACAAAATGATAATACCTCTTAGGTTGAAATTTTGCATCTCAACTCCAAAGGGGTCAGCAGAGTTACTCAAGCCTAACTCTTAAGCCCCTCAAGATAGCAATTTGAATGGCCAAAATGTTTGGGCATTTTCAATAAAATATTCTGAGAGACACAATAAAGTATTTTTTTTTTCATTGATATTCATTATTATTTTTAACAATTGATTAAAGCAACAAGAATTAAATAATTGCATTGAAACAAATATTTAGAGAACCCACCTTACTGAAAGAGAAAACAGGAAGAACTGAACCATAATATTTATTTACTTGAGGCCAATCATAAAAATTTATGACACATTCAAAATCAGGTAATTCATCTTTCAGACTATTTATGAAGTACTCAACTCCAGTGCATCGGGAAGGAAACAGACACTCCTTGCTACGGTACAGCTGATGATTGATTAGCTGGTACTTAACACCCCTGAGAAATAAAAGCAAGATACCATTATCTAGTTGAAAGTGTCATCAAGCATTTGTTTATTTCCTTATAAATAAATGCACCGATTTTTAAAACTTATACATACTCATACATGCGTACCAAGAATTTTAATATTTCAACTATGATAAAACATTAATTTAAACTTAATGTTAAATGTAAATAAAATTTTCATTACACAAAATTTACTAAGAATTGTCATATATAATTTAAAAAAATTTATATAATCTGTCTTACCATTTAAGTAAGAATGATGCCTGAGTTATGAGTTGTAATAAAAATTTTGGAAAAATATTTCATTAAAAAAAGAAAAAGTAGTAAGCTAGAATCTTAATTCCCCTCAAAATACTGCTTTATCTAGTGATGAACTTGGTCCAACATTCAATCCACAACTGGAAGGATTCTTTTAAAAGGGCTCTCAGCTGCTCTGTTATGGCAACTGCTTTGATTATTGTAGGACTTTGGGCTTCCCATTGGATTTTATGGAGTGCTAGATACCAATTTTTGCTAAGTCTGAAATCATCTTTGTTGATGTTGTTAGGCTGCTATTTCTTTATATTTCTATGTCTTCCCTAATGACTCTCTAATGGTAATAGTAGTAGACAATCCTGACCACGGCCTAGTTATCATCAAAAGTGTGTGCTGAGTATTATGAAAATGTAACGCTATGACTGAATTATCAGTTTGAAGTTTCTTCACAGTGGTGATATGTTCCTTGCACTGTGTTCCTATTTGTCTTTGTTTAATGTATTTCTTTCTACAGGAGCAAGAAATACTGTACAATCCAGGTTTCCTGAGTCCAAGATCATTTTTAGGGTTAGGAAGACTCTGTCCAATTCTTTTGTCAGTGGAGAAGATTCTTAGAGAATCTGCTGTTTCTTCTGAGAGGCCTGGTTATCTTTTCAGAGATTCTCTTAACATAGGGAATAACAGAAATGGGCTTTCTCTCAGTGTCTTCCTCTTTGTACGTGGTCAGCTAACAGATACATGCAGTCTCACCACCATCCAGCTCAGAAGAAGGGATTAACAGGGCTAACCATTATTGAGCCGACCAAACTGAACAAAGAGAAAATACATTACAAAAGGCACTAAAAAAAATGGATACACTGACCAAACTATCAAGGAAGAATTTGACAAACAGGAACACCGACAAGCCAAGACATGTCTAGACAGATCTGTTTTAATGTAGCCTTGATAGCAGAAAGATTGCAATTTTAATCTGTAAATTCTTTGATTTAAAACATACATATATTAAGCTACTAAAGAGGCATTTGTATTAGTTACAAAACTAGTACATAGAAATTAAATTTTAAATAATAGTCTCCCTTTAATTTGTATGTGTCCAAGGAGGGATACTGCGTCAGGTCAGAGCTGGGCTCCACCGTGCTCAATCAGCCCAGTCTCTCTCTTATAGATTCTGACCAGGCATCTGTTCTTGGATTTCATCCATCTAGGTTCTCCTGGGTCATCCTCGTCTTTGCTTTCCCCATGGCTGCCAGCCCGAAACTCTGTTCGGCCAACACTCCTTTGGCATTCTCTTACAGTGCCCATACCACAGCAACCACCATTGCTCAATCTTTTTGGAAACAGTCTGCACTCATCCCATTCTTTGCATAACTACTTATTTCCGGGCTTTGGCAACCTTGTAATTTGAAGAAATCTCCAGTAGTCCATTTCTGCACTTTAGCATATAAACCAACACTCATTGATCTAGTATCAAATCTATAACTTAATATTCACTCAAAATAGAAAATATGAAAATCTACCTTTCATTCTTGCCATTTGGTTTTATTCCAAAGAACAGGGAGATACTTTACAAAAGGCTTCCTTGTAAGCTCTAGTTCATTTCCTGTTTCTACTTTGGTATGTAAGGAGCTCGTACCTGCATTGCTGGATTCATTCCCTAACATCAGCCTAATAAATCCCTATTAAACAACCCTGCTTTAGTCCCTTGGCACAAGAAAAGTCCCTGAGAGCTGGTTTCCACCAAGTTTATCTAGTTTTCTTTCTTCTCGGTTCCTGCTGCAATGGAAAGATGGCTGCACATATTTAGAAGCAGAATAGACTCACTTCCTCATAGAAGCCTTCGTAAGGCCCCATCCACATGGAATTTATGGGGATAACTGTGCCAGTTGCCACCCTCCTCCACCCTGGTCATGGCCCAAGAGATGCAAGTCCACTATTCACCCCCTGGTCACCTGAGCTCAAAGATCCTCACAAAGAAGGGAAGGGAAATACCAGGTGTTGGTATATTTTATAATCATTTCTTAGTACCAAAACATGTTAAACAATGTCAGTAGTAGATAAAAAGTACTAAAATCAAATTTCAGGTATGTAATAAAGTCTCCTTCTTAATCTATGGTAATGAATTTTAAACATTTCTGGATAATTATTTTAATTAAGGTATCATAGTACATGAATAATGCAAATTACAGCCGTAAAACTTAACAATTGAGGGATTTTAGGGAAGTTCCCCATTTTAATGAATAGTGCTGATTAACAAATTTTATACAATTATTAAAAGACATATGCCTATGCATTTTATTAGTTTAAGGTTTTACGTAAACCTGCACTCATGATATTACAATTTTGATAAATGCCACTCATAATTTAAGTCTTCCACAAATAATTTTATTTTGGTGATTTATTTATTTACTTTACTGCAGCAATATATGTATTTAAGATCACAAATAAATTCCAACTCTTATGGATTCAATTCATTTGCAGTAGATTGGCTACTTATGTCTTGTATTTAACTGCTAGATGCCAATTTTTCTTAGCATAATATACATATATACTTTTTTTTTCATGGCACTCAAGATTCCAGATAAGCCCATAATCCTAATGGCCTTTTCTGCATTTAATAAACTCAGTCTTTTTATACTTAAATACTATATAAAAGTTTTCATTGTAGGAAACCAAAAATACACTTGAATTAAAATGATAATCATTCTTTAAACCAAATGAGTAAAAAGGAGAAAAAAATTTAAATTGTTTTTATAAATTATGTTACAAAAACAATCACAAAAGCTACATTCCTTTGGAATTCTAAAAGTGAATACAAACAGTAAAAAAGTTCAACATTGGGGTGCTAAGAGTAAGATCATTTCCTACATCACTATGAACTAACCTTTTTGAATTCATTTACCAAAAAACCATTTTTGCCCTGTTCTTATCAGTTTGTAAGAATGAATATTTGGTATTATGAGAAAGACACATTTAAGAAAACATTTTTGTTGGCTTGAAGAAGAGAAATTTTGAAATTAGCTTCAGTCCTGTAAGTCTAATAGGACATAAGATAAACTGTCAGTTTCCTAAATAAAAATAATTATATAATTGGTTTAGTCTTTTAAGAATGAAAAATTTTAGGAAGCTTTAGTATAACTATATATTTTTATATTTAGTTATAACTAGAATAAGTCAAGGCAGTATATCTCCTGGAAGAGATAAATTAATAGGAAACTAAGGAGACCCAAACAATGACAGGTACAGCATTGCAATTTTCATTCTGGGATTCCTGGAGAGTGTTCCATCAGGAAAGTGACAGTTCAGCAGAAGACATTCAACAAGACCCAATCACTTTGTCAATTGAATAGTTGGTCACTGCATAGCATCAGAGCTTCGGTGTCTTGAGTTCTATTAATTAAGATAATTCCAAAAATTTAAAAAAGACATTTAATGCTTTTAAATAGACGTCAATTCCATTTACTTCCAAAATAAAGGAAAGAAAATGTTTTTTTATTTTTATTTAGATAATTATTTATATAATTTTCTTTCATATTCGTTCAGTAAATCAATATCAAGTAAATATTTCCCTACTTTAGAAAAATTACAATTTTCTAAAATATTTTTATCGAATTATTAGTAAATACTTACTTATTATATGATGATTCCAATATCTGCTTAGAAATCCCATTTTTAAATGGTCTTAAGTCATTGTGAATAGTAGAATTGAAACAATATGGATCATGAGGTTTATAAGAAGCTTTTGCCTTATTAATTTCCTTGAAGAAATGCTCAAATTCTGTAAGAAAAAATACCGTACTTAATATTGTTTTAGCATTAATTTTAAAGTTTTCTATTCAGTAGAGTTAGTTTTAATTTGATCATACATGACTAATCTGCATGTTCTATTTATTTATTTTTTTCTCTAGTGTATTATATCCTCCAAAAATTCTTAGAAAGTAGCCATAATCACATACTAATGGTAAAAAAAAGTACTCAATTAAAAAAAAAAAAATGTTTATTTATTTTATGGCTGGAAACCAAACATCCATGACAATTAAAAACATTCAACTCATCAACTCTGGGTACTTGACATAAATATTTTAAATTTTTCAAAGAAAAAAAAAAAAGACGAAGTTAAGTTTGGAGTTTATCAGGAATTCAAAATTAAAACAACAATGTATTAATAAGGAAATCACTTAGTTTAAGCAGTCTGTGTGAAAGATTTTAGTTCAGAGGGGAATAGTGCCTTAAAAGTAAAATATCATTTTAAAAAACTGGAGGAAATTTTAGTTGCAAAACCCTAATCTGAAGTGTAGGTTATAACTGAACACAGGAATTTTAGTTATTATCAATTAGTTATTATGGTTAAAATTTAAAGTTGTATCGTTTAATTATTAAAAATAATAACCAAAAAAAAATCACTAAAATAAAAATGATAAGAACATTAAGAAAACTTTGAAACTGAAGACAGGCTCAAACCAACCAAAAAAATTTCTAGAAGATAGATTACCTGAAGGAAATTGGTTTACAAGTGTATTTGGCACATCTTTAATTATAGAGTAGATAGTACAATCCTTCAATCTAAAATTGAATATTGAGTGAATAAAAACCAAGCGAGATGAAATCATGTAAATACATAAAATACTTGGGAGAAAACACATCAATTTAAGATTCACATCCCATAACATCGAAGATCTTTAGAGTATCTAAACACTAGTAGAGAAAGGAAAACCAATAGTGAAACACAAACATATATACTTTTTTATTGATTATTGAGGGAATTAATGGTGAAGTTTCCAAGAAAAGATCTGTGAATTAAATTAACTTTCTTTAAGAATTGAGACCATAAAAATTCACGTTATGTCTAAAATTTAAAACACACAGCTAATGTAGTTTACAAAAGAAAAAAAAATCCACCAGTATGTATATACCACAAAAAACACCCTTTACTTGCCTTCTTCATTATTTACTGAAACGCCAGCAGTGCAAGTCTCGAGATTAGAGGAATGTTTATTAGAGCAAGAGTCGATAGAGTAAGAAAAATGTATGAAAATTAGAGAAACAAGTGATCGAGAGAGATCCATCACATATAAAAAAAACGAATTCCTTTATTCCTGCTTTCCCTAGTAAAGAGGTTTTATTCTACTGATGTGCATTAATGCATTAACATAGCGTAGCTAATAAAAGCTATAAAGCTCTTGCTCAAATCAACTTGTTTGGAATAAATTAATACAAAAACTTCAACTATCTCAACAGAACCAAAGTCAATCTTCACATGTTGAGGTAAACAAGCAAATAACCTTCTTCAGAGCATTTAAACGAATCTGTCAGTTAGTCACACAAAACTATCATATCTCTATATTTGTTATTGTTTAGGTTGCAGGAAAAATGATGAAAAATAGCTGCAAAATATCATTTTAAAACATTTAATTTCTTTAACATAAAAAAAAACGCATATTAAAAATGATATTTAAAAATTTATTTCGAGTTTTTGCTGGGCACTTATTTTTCATGATAGAGAAACCAAATTCGGTATTTAGGCTTATCATTAAGCATAAAATAACTTGACAGTTAATTACTTAATAAAACAATAACCTTAAAATAACTTATTTTAGTTTAAATCAGATGAGGAAAAGGGAGGTTTAGTGTTACGAAAAAATGTATAGAACATAATAAAACTAAAATGTAATGTAAGTTAATGTTCTATAACATTTTTTTTTATAACCTTTATTTACATATTACATTCTGTTGAAAATAAATAAAAACATTTTGCAATTTGATTACAATGAATAATAGAAAAGAAAATGACATTAATGAAAGTCACATGAGGAGAGAAGGTGACCAGTGACACCACTCTCAAATTATTTACAGACTATCCCCCCAGAATTATACTAATCCCTCTGTCGGCGCGAACTCTACCGACCATCCCTTTGGCGGCACCGACCCTTCACCAGTTAAAGACACTCAACACCTAAATTTACAACATGAACTTCTGGAACTCTTTGTCGGCTGCAGTCTACCTTTATCCCTTTGGCGGCACCGACCCTTCACCAGCACTTTCTTTGTTTGTAAACACTACATATACCCTGGGATCCCTGCATCCCGCATTCAGTGTAGTCCCTAGTCTGTAAGTGTAACTAAGTATTTGTACTCTCTTTTAAAATAAATCTTCTTTCAAGTTCACTTCATTCGAACTTATTTATCTCCAGGAGGTCGCGGGCCATCTTTGTTTGAGCCGACGGGGAGGGTTGTCGGGGTTAAAGTTGGAAGACAAGGTCTGTGCTAGTGGATTAGGATGGAATGACAGTTTACTGTGGAAAAGGCTGAAGCGGGAAGAAATTAGATCCTGAACAAAAGGAATATTAAAATCGTAGTGAAGAGAGGAATTGGATACGGAGGGTTTTGGATTGAAAGGGAGGGTTTCGTTGGATGTTGGAAGGCTTGGCGGCACCCCAGATTTCTACTCCGTAAGTCCAGATTGGTCGTAATAAGGTTTTGTAGAGCGTCAGTTTGTTTTCAATCGTAAGATTGGAGTTCTTATTCATGAGTCTTTATAGAAGTCCATATCGTCGATTGAGTTCTTATTTATTAATTGTTGTGTGTTCGCCCAATGTAAGTCGTGAGTCAAGATAATAATAATAATAAAAGGTAACGAACGGAATTTGAATGTGGTAAAGGAATATTGTTAAATTTCACTATTTCAGGGTCATTTTCGGTTTTAACACGTGGAAATACTTTAATGTATTTTAATATAAGCTAATTTCAACCTCGAAACAAAAACTGTCAACACCGACCCTTCACCAGTTAAAGACACTCAACACCCAGATTTACAACATGAACTCTTTGTCGGCTGCAGTCTACCTTTATCCCTTTGGCGGCACCGACCCTTCACCAGCACTTTCTTTGTTTGTAAACACTACATATACCCTGGGATCCCTGCATCCCGCATTCAGTGTAGTCCCTAGTCTGTAAGTGTAACTAAGTATTTGTACTCTCTTTTAAAATAAATCTTCTTTCAAGTTCACTTCATTCGAACTTATTTATCTCCAGGAGGTCGCGGGCCATCTTTGTTTGAGCCGACGGGGAGGGTTGTCGGGGTTAAAGTTGGAAGACAAGGTCTGTGCTAGTGGATTAGGATGGAATGACAGTTTACTGTGGAAAAGGCTGAAGCGGGAAGAAATTAGATCCTGAACAAAAGGAATATTAAAATCGTAGTGAAGAGAGGAATTGGATACGGAGGGTTTTGGATTGAAAGGGAGGGTTTCGTTGGATGTTGGAAGGCTTGGCGGCACCCCAGATTTCTACTCCGTAAGTCCAGATTGGTCGTAATAAGGTTTTGTAGAGCGTCAGTTTGTTTTCAATCGTAAGATTGGAGTTCTTATTCATGAGTCTTTATAGAAGTCCATATCGTCGATTGAGTTCTTATTTATTAATTGTTGTGTGTTCGCCCAATGTAAGTCGTGAGTCAAGATAATAATAATAATAAAAGGTAACGAACGGAATTTGAATGTGGTAAAGGAATATTGTTAAATTTCACTATTTCAGGGTCATTTTCGGTTTTAACACGTGGAAATACTTTAATGTATTTTAATATAAGCTAATTTCAACCTCGAAACAAAAACTGTCAACACCGACCCTTCACCAGTTAAAGACACTCAACACCCAGATTTACAACATGAACTCTTTGTCGGCTGCAGTCTACCTTTATCCCTTTGGCGGCACCGACCCTTCACCAGCACTTTCTTTGTTTGTAAACACTACATATACCCTGGGATCCCTGCATCCCGCATTCAGTGTAGTCCCTAGTCTGTAAGTGTAACTAAGTATTTGTACTCTCTTTTAAAATAAATCTTCTTTCAAGTTCACTTCATTCGAACTTATTTATCTCCAGGAGGTCGCGGGCCATCTTTGTTTGAGCCGACGGGGAGGGTTGTCGGGGTTAAAGTTGGAAGACAAGGTCTGTGCTAGTGGATTAGGATGGAATGACAGTTTACTGTGGAAAAGGCTGAAGCGGGAAGAAATTAGATCCTGAACAAAAGGAATATTAAAATCGTAGTGAAGAGAGGAATTGGATACGGAGGGTTTTGGATTGAAAGGGAGGGTTTCGTTGGATGTTGGAAGGCTTGGCGGCACCCCAGATTTCTACTCCGTAAGTCCAGATTGGTCGTAATAAGGTTTTGTAGAGCGTCAGTTTGTTTTCAATCGTAAGATTGGAGTTCTTATTCATGAGTCTTTATAGAAGTCCATATCGTCGATTGAGTTCTTATTTATTAATTGTTGTGTGTTCGCCCAATGTAAGTCGTGAGTCAAGATAATAATAATAATAAAAGGTAACGAACGGAATTTGAATGTGGTAAAGGAATATTGTTAAATTTCACTATTTCAGGGTCATTTTCGGTTTTAACACGTGGAAATACTTTAATGTATTTTAATATAAGCTAATTTCAACCTCGAAACAAAAACTGTCAACACCGACCCTTCACCAGTTAAAGACACTCAACACCCAGATTTACAACATGAACTCTTTGTCGGCTGCAGTCTACCTTTATCCCTTTGGCGGCACCGACCCTTCACCAGCACTTTCTTTGTTTGTAAACACTACATATACCCTGGGATCCCTGCATCCCGCATTCANGTCTACTCCTCCAGCATCCAGGCAGCCAAAGCACTCAAGACCACCCAAGACGCCTGCCAAGACATCGTCAAAGCCCTGGATAACATCGGTATACGTGTAAATCCATCCAAAACTGATGCGGTCATCATGACCTATCGTAAAAAGAAAAAAGGTAGACTACCGACCCATTTCACAATAGGAGGGAAAATACAGAAAGTTTCCACATGTCTCAACTACTTGGGAGTCCATATACACAGAAACCTCACCATCTCCAAACATGTAACCAGTAGGATTAAGCTTGCGAGACTTAAGAGTCGCAGACTTCACCATCTTCTAATGTCTCCCAATCTATCGCTTTGACTTAAGCTTCTAATATATAAAGCGATTATCAGACCTATCCTACTGCATGGCGCTCCAAGCATGAGATACATGTACCCCAGCACTCTACGCAGACTCCAGTCTTTCCAAAATGGAATTCTAAAAAGACTGGTATTCCATACATCCCTTCAAAGGGCGAAGATGTCAACTATCCAAGAGGAGCTCGAGATACCCACAGTCACGGAGTTCATCCGAAGGAGACACATTAAATTCTTTGACGGACTCCGCCACTGCACTAATCCTCTCTTCAAAGAAGTTAGCTCTCCAATGCTACCCATGAGGTGGTCTGTTAATAACGAGAAGGGTACCATCCTTGACCTTCTCACCCTTTAGGACAATTCCTTGAATTGTTCAACAAACTTTGTAAATAATCTTAGGTATAAGATAGTTCTTAAGTTAGTTTTAGTTTAGTATTTAGTTCAATATGTTAAACACGGAAGTCCCT
>KZ807800.1:305447-321248 GCA_000696205.2 Oncopeltus fasciatus | reverse complement strand
TATTATTGTATTCTCATGACATTGTATTTCTACAGCCCTGAAGATGGCTTACAATGTAAGCCGAAACGTTGGCAGATAATCCTTCATTAAAAAACTACATTTTTTTAATTTGTGTTTTTTTGGATCTACCTCGACCGAACCCCAACTAAAATCATCTTAGAAAAAATAAATAATTGTAAGTCAACACTTGTCGAGCGCACTTAGTTCTCGTTGCCTATTAATTTTCAGGACATAACACTGCCTACAACCTATAAAATAGTATTTGATAACAGGGAGCAACATAGACGTGATGTTCACTGGTCGGAACTCACCGGTACTATATAACATTTTTATGAAAAATGCTTTGTATGGAAGAAATTTACGAATGTAATTACAAATCTTAGTAGTAATGCATTTTAAGTTCATTGACCTCTTTGGCTTTTGAGATAAAATTCATCTACTCTTATTTGTGTCCCTCATAATGAAGTAATAATAGGAAATTACCTTTTTACATTTATTTATTTAAATAATAATGTTATATTATCGTATTCCATACATTGATATAAAAGTGATAAACAAGGCCATAAATAGTGAAATATTATCAAATTCTATGTTTCTCAATCAGGTTTTATGATTTACAACAGGCAGGATTTAATTTATAAGTTTAACTACGACTGATAAATAAGCTTAAATTTATCCAATCTTAACCTTCTCTCCTCTTGCCATTGTAATTTTGTCATTTTTTTTTTAGTTCATTGCAATCAAATTATTATTAGTATTGTGCAAAAAATATTTAGTTATAATATTTTCTTTATACTTTTATGGCCTTCTTCATTCCGACTTCAGGAAATATGTGTTTCTCATTCTGAGGGATGCCCTGCTATTATGATAAAATTATAATTTATTCGTGTTAGAATGAAATATAGTTATAGTTCAATTAAAAAATTAATTATTACGCATTTAATAATAATTATTCATACTAGATGAAAACTGCAATGAAGTTTATAAGTTGGAATTTGTAACTGATACTCCACAATTACATTGTGCAGTCATATTTTATTGTTTTAATAAGAAAATTTAAATAACTGTCCTATTTGTGCATTTAATATTATTTTATAACAATATATAAATTTATTTATTGTATTATCATTCTAATTTTTATTTCTTCATAGAAATTTAATTTTGCAAGGGTAAGAAACATTTTTAAGTTAATATTTAATATTTAATACTTCTGACGACCGACGAAGCCTACGTGAACAACATTTTTAAGGATAGTCTAAAAATGTATAACTAGTTTATTAGAATATAATTATAGGTAATTCATTTATCATTTAACAATTCATTGAAAAACAAAAACAATAGAAATATTGAAATACATATTTGAATTTGGTCCCTCAAGATTGGAAGGTTGCAAATCTGCACAACATTTTGTTACTTCTACTTAGCTGGAGGGGCTGACTAATTTTGTGTAAAAAAAAATAGACCCCCTCCCGCACTCTATGACTGAGACTGCCACTTGCGGGATTTGGAACACATTACAGTTACCCTTTATAAATATTTATTTGGTTGTGGTTTATTATCCCACGTGAAATTTATACAATTAATGAAAGGGAATAGAACAAAAAAATCTATCTGTCCCAGCAAGGACTCGAACCTGGACCTCCTGATATCCGGGCCGGTATGCTAAACCATTACACAACTGGAACGAGCTAGATAACTTATTAAATTCCCACCTCAATAGCGAAAGCCTAACCCACGAGAAAGACGAATACATCGTTACATCATTACAGTTACCCTATTCTCCAGCCTTGCAGTTTTCGAAAATCTGGGAAGGAGGCGGACCTCCAAGAAAATAAAATGTTTACAGATGTGAAAGTAAATCACTGGGGATACAAGATCAGCTTTTTTATTGGAGGAGGAGAGCAGTAGATAGGAGGATCAAGTTTAAATTTGTCAAAATGCATATCTTAATTCTTTGGATATATGGAAACTCAGGAAAATTTTTTAAAGTCTTTATCAATCCTATTTAGGGGTGGGGGGGGGGCAGTCTTACTGCATGCCAGAAAGGTTGAGGGAAAACTATGTTACTGATACATCCATTACACAGGCCAACAGCTGTCTTGGAAATAATCTAAAAGGTTATTTTCACTACCAATGAATATAGAACTATCATACCTTCTATTATCCAAACTCTGGTCTCTCTTCAAAACGAATATATCCTTCTTCATTGGTTTCTGGTTGGAAGATGGTTTGCAGAAACCAATGAAGACTGATAATAGAAGGTATGATATGTCTTGGAAATATTTGGAGCTGATCTCATATGAAATTGATGCTCTGAATTCAATTTACTATTACTTTTATATTATATAAATTAGAATTTTCATGTGTTGCAGAAAAGTGTTGGTTATTGTGTTTGGAGGTGCTTACATAGTTTGGTGTGGGTTTATTTATATAATTATATGAAAAATAAAGAAATAAATTGATTTATCCGTCTTCTAGTTGCCAAAATGATAAAAAACCAAAACAGAAAACTGCTCTGAATCAACACTAAAAATTTAAGTTATAAATTATATTGACAAATTCACAAAGTCCATCATGCAAAAGCTGTGTAAACAAAGTGAATTCCTCAATATTGAATATAATTATCTAAACATTCTATGTCCTGTAATCCTCCCAAACTTATAGAAAAAATGTTATGCCCGCTATACCAAAAAGTTTTCTTGCAATCACACTTGACATTTCACCTTATCCTCTACTCTTATTTGTCTAATTTTTCTTAATAATAAACTCATCTTTTTGTTTTTAAAAACGATATACCAAATATCATTAAGAAAATCAACTAATTTCGGCTTACAAATTGTTAAATTAAATTTTCTGGAACTGGTAACCCCCATTTCTTATTGTTCAATTTCACCATGTAACATTTTTTATACTAATTAACAAAACCATTGAGTTTCATTACTCTTAACTAAATGTTACACCTACTACATAAAAAAAAAAAAAAAAAACCATTTGTACTCACACTTAATATTTCAGGTAGTCCCACAATCCTCTCTGTTAAATTTTTCTGTAAAACAAACTTATTTTTTCAATTAAAATTTTTTAAATTTCATAAAGAAAACAGATAGTTTAAGTTTATAAATTGTTAAATTAAAATTGAAGGTACAGGTATACCCCACTTCTTATTGTTCAATTTCACTGTTATTAAATTTTTTTTTAGGATCAGAGAAATTTTCAAAATATTGATTAAGAGAAGAACGTCAAAAGCTACGATTCTCCAAAAATTCGCTAAAAAATAAAATTTTGGAAGCCCTTCATATTCCTCTTAATATAGTTCGAGCTGTTGATTTTGAGTCTGATTGTATATACCTGAAGTTGTTAGTTATGAATGCCAGATAAATGTAAAATAATTATGATAAGGCTCTGAGCAATTTAAATTAATAGTTAATGATTTTTTTAATCATTCCTCAGCAAATAAGGGAGGCAATGGAAGATTGTTTGATAATAATTAGTAGGAACATATGAGAAACGGATTCTTTGTAGTTCCTGCACTTAAGATTATATCCCTTCTACAATTTAGACCTCATGTCTTCTTCCATTTCTCAGGGATGCCTTCTTCAGCCCACATAGTCAGGATTATATTAAAAAGGGACTTGATAGTTTGGCTGCTCCTTGCTTATATCCTGGCTGACCATCGGTACTGAGGGCTTTATTGTTCTTGAGTTGATTGTTTGCCCGATCATTGACAACCAAACTTATGGATGCAAAGAAACTGATTTAAAAATTTATTCTAAGTATTTAGTGCCTCTAAGGTTAAAAACAAGGAGATTTTCATAAACAATAACAATTGTTGCATAAAGATTTATTACAATACACAAACAAGTAAATGCAAATATATTTTTAATTACTAAGTATCACCCAATTTACATTTAAAAAGAATATATAGTATAAATAAAACAGTATAACAGAGTAATAGAGCCTTAAACATAAAACTGATTAAATGACACACACAAACAAAAAAAATCTTGTAGTACTATACCTGTAATGAGAGGAATTTTGAGAACTATTTTACTTGACATATTATGGAGTTACTTATTTTTGATCTGCTAGTGAACACTTACTCAAATTATAGCCAAATATTGCAATCAGTCCCAAAATTTAGAAGTAATCAATTGTTGCTGGTCACTTATCAGCAAGAATGCTTCTTTGCCATGGCTATAATCTAATAGAGCCTGGGAAGATTACTTATATTATTTTTATTACTTTTTAGCACGTGGAACATTGATGAACTTTAATTACACTTTTAATAACAAGTTATTCTTATGAATATTCAGCCTAGCTGAAATTTTTCTCAAGGTATACTAACGTATCTACAAAATCACTATAAATTTAAAATGAGACAGACAATGTAAATTATTTGAATCTAAAAATTTTATTTCATGACATTTCCATAACTTTTATGCTTCTATGCCATCACAATGTTGTCTATTTAAAGAGGTTCTTCATTTTTCTAGTAAAACTGCTGATGGAACTTTTTATTACCTTCAACATAAATGAAGCCTCAATTTAAATTAATTAAGTCACTTGATTAAGATAAAATTGGGCATGAAAAATTTGAAAATGTTCATCTTAATTATTTAACTGTATTTCCTCAAAATATTAAAGCCTAAAGAATATTTTTTTTAGGTGCAAATAAAAGAAATATGGAAATAAACAATGAAACAAAAATAATTAAAGTGTAATTTCCTTGAAATAAACAAGATATTTTCTAAATATTTACATTTTAGTCTGAAGTATCACAGTTTTTGGCTGCTATTTGGCAAGTTACTCTGTACTGTTAATATTTTAAAAACAAGTTTGACATATAACAATTCAAAACACTATATATACAAAAAATAATCTCAAGAAATTAAATACAAAAAATTGGAATGCCTGAGAAAGACTAAAAAACTTTTAAAAATAGGCAGTAAACATTTACTAATAAAGTTTTTGTCATTATAAGTTTTTAAAAGCTTGTTATCTCATGTTTCGACAATAAAAATAAAAATTAATCTCAATTCATTAAAATATTAATTTAGAGAACATCAATTAACAATAGTTACCTGTATAATATAAAAGCTGTCTACTGGAGCATTGGGTTTTACCCTAAACTACTCTAGTTAAAAAATATACATTACAAATATTATTAGCTGGATAATTAATTTAGAAAATAAATTTCATTTTCATTACTAAATTTGAAAAAAAAAAACTCATTTGAAGTTAGAGAAGATATTNGGATTTATATATATAAAAGAGGGAAACTATTAGATGTAGCTAATATGGTTACTTCAGTGAAATGGAACCATAGAATTACTTTATGTAAAAAAGAAAATGAACATGTTCACAATATTTATCATGATAACATTCTTTTTAATATGAAGCTTAACTATAACCAGTTATACTTCTATTTAGCTACTCTAAACATGATTCACTGTTTCTCTGACTACCACATTCCTTCAAGGCAGTACAGGATATCAGCAACTTTTTTTTATCTTTGAAAAACGTTGGTAATGTTGAGTGAGTTCATGTAGTGAAAATCTCCCCCACACTAGTGCTAAAACAAAATATAGTACAAGGATATATATATGTGTGTATGTGTGTGTATTCTTTAATGGGTCAGAACTAATAATTTTTCCTGAGTTTAACATTTATATACTGTACACTGTTATTCATCCTATTTAAATACTAATTGTCATTATCATGGCGAAAAGCATACAGAATGATTTGCGGCTATAGATTCAGGNATATACACACACACATTGCTGAAGCGAAAACTGAAAACTCATAAACCATGAACAGAGTTAGTGTTAGATATTATTAAGTTAGTTTTAACATTTGATAATATTAATTTATTTAAATACTTAGATTCAGAAAAAAAATTACTTTTTTGCACAAGAGCAAAAGCCTCATTAGATATATTTTTAATCATTTTCAGTCTAACTAGAAATTTAACATTAAGGCTGTAATTAATATGCTGCAATTAATTTTCAAACTGTCAGAGTTTATTTATCATTCAATCACATTCAATGTTAGTTTGTTACAAGTTAGTTAGGACAAGAAAACATTAAACTAATTGAATTATTTACTTTAAAGACTGAGATATGCTCTATTCATACCACATTTAATTTAAAAATTTTATTTAAATAAAATAAGAGCCCTAAGAGAGTATATAAGATTTTATTTAATAATATACTTTAGCTTCTAGGAATTAAAACTATAATGATAGAGAAATTCTTCTTAAAACGTAGTTTTATTACTCATGACTTCTAGAATTTTCTGCTGATTTTTATTACAGGTTTTACAAATTAAACAGGCAAAAAGTAACTACACTATGACAAAACACTATAAAATGAAGGAATAAAAGTTATATGACAACCACTTATCTGGTCAAGTAATATTATCAAATTACAACTATTACCACCACATTACACTTTAGTGATTGAATTATGAATGAGAAAATGGAAAAACTTTTTGGGTGGAGAAGGAAGATTTTATATAAGTTAAATCTCAGAATAAAGATAAATACTTTTCAAAGAAGGGCTTTAAAATTTTCACTCAATTAAAGTTAATATATATAACAGTAGTTTGGCATGAATTTTTCATAGCATCAATACCTTAAATGAAACAATAATAAACAGGTTGAAATGATAATTAGAGAACAATAAATTAAAAATGAGAGAAATAAGAACAGAAACACATAAGGCTTTATTTTAAAAGAATGCACTACAAATCGTGTACAAATTAAATAGTTCCTTGCAAAATTAATAAAAGTAAACTAATAAAAATGTTAGCAAGCCAAGGGTCAGATGTCCTTCCTTAAATAACAAAAAAGTGTATTTTAAAATCATAGATACAATCAACTAATGCCATTAAGCTCTTGATTTTTTTTTCTTTTCTGTTTTTGGTTTTAAATGAAATTTAAAATTTATATATTAGAGTATGTATTAAGTAAAAATAGTGTAAACAATTTGGTAAAAAAATACTGGACGATTGACAAAGTTTGGAAATTGCATGCAAAACAAATAGCAAAAGTTCTTTGATTCAAAACTTTATGCCACTTGAACAGAGGGACAAATATTCACTGTTAAATAACTTTTAAACCTATTGACAAGAAGGAACTACTGGCTGAATGCCATTAAAATAGGTTCAGTTTTGAAATTGAGGGATAGAGGAGAAAATAGTGACTACAATCTCAAAGCAAAATTTGTTTTCAAGATATAATGCACTGGTTTTAAGTTTATAAAATAAAAAGTAGAAAAGAAAAATTATTTTTTATAGATTAGATACTTCTTATTTATTTTCTCTTAGCTAGCTCAGGAAGCAAAATTTTTCCACTTCAAAAGTAATTGAAATATCAAGTAGTTTTAATGTTTAAAAGATAATCTTTATTTTGTTAATAATACTGACAAAGAAGTGACAGTGAAAATAAAAGAAGTAATAATGAAAAATGATAATAAAATGACCTTCAATAGAACATGACTTAAATATAACCAGGTACTAAAGACTCAAATGGATAATAAATTTTGTTCACTGAAGATATGCTTAATTTAAGAATGGATTTGCTTATTATGCTCTGCTTTTGCTTCTTGGAAGGAAGCAGGTTGATGTATTTGCTGATTAGTGTAAGTTCCTTGTTCCTGTTGCCCAGGTTGAGCTGGAGGAGATTGACTAAACTGCAGGTTTGAGGATGGAAGCTGTTGATTAGTTGGCTGGTTTTGATTATTTGGCAGTTGATTTGTGTTGAGAACTCCATGATTTGCGTCATTACTCTGCTGGGCATTCAGATTAGAGTTAAGTTGTGCTTCACCTGCAACTTTATTTCCAGGAGCACCTGGATTAGGCAATTGTTTATTATACTGAGGAGCTTGCTTCTGATCAGGAAGAATGGAATTTTGCTGTAAGGGAACTTGATTCTGTGGCAATCCTTGATTACTGTTCGAAGCAAGAGGTTGAACATTGTTCAATTGGGGTTGGTTACCTTGTGGTGGTGCTGATTTCGATAATTGACTTCCATATTGTTGACCTTGAGGGTTATAGGCTTGGCCCGGCTGGGCATACTGCACTTGCTGAGGCACACCTTGAGGGTAACCCTGAATATATTGAGGATGCTGAGGTATACCCTGGTGTTGCTGAGGAATTCCTTGAGCATACTGCGGAACACCTTGAGGGTGTTGAGGAATACCTTGAGGGTGTTGTGGTATACCTTGTTGATGCTGTGGTATACCTTGTTGATGTTGTGGTATGACTTGTTGATGTTGTGGCATGCCTTGTTGATGTTGCGGCATGCCCTGTTGATGTTGCGGCATGCCTTGTTGATGTTGCGGTATACCTTGTTGATGTTGTGGCATTCCTTGAGGGTGTTGAGGCATGCCCTGAGGGTGTTGAGGCACACCTGGATGATATCCTGCATTATGACCATATTGTTGAGCTTGAATGTGATTGGGATCCAACATTCCAGGATGGGGAGGATACTGTGGAAAAAAAATAATTTGAATAAGAGAAAATACCTAAAAACACCGACTAGAATAATAAAATATCTTTTATAATTCATAAAAGGAATTATCATATTTAAAAAGTTTAAAAAGGAAAATTTTAAAAATTATTCTACAATAGTTTATTGTTTAACTTACATAAAATCTATTTTAATATACACTTTTCATAATATTAGTCATTATAACAATTTTAGCAAATAAAATAAAATTTTTAGACATGATTGGTGGTTGGTTAATCATAGAGTATTACGCTTGAGAAATTAATCAGGGTTTTGGCCAGGATGAGGTATTCATACTGGCCTAAGCCCAGATTAATTTTTAACACATAAATTATTAAAACAATCTAAATTTAAAAATATTTTTCTCAATAGTTATTTTATTAAATTTATTTCAATATTATAACCATTAATTTAGCCCGGTTAGCATATCAAATATTTATATTTCATTTGATTCCAGCAATGATAGGCATAACCTACTGCCCAAATTTTAGGAAAATCAGATCTGTATTTTTTAATTTTTATAATTTTACAAAATTAGGTTAACTATGAATAAAATAAAGTAGTAAACAAATGACAATTACATTAACTTATACTCTCCTCTCTCTAACACCATATTTTTAATTGATAACTATTTAAGATATAACAATGTCTAAGAGCACAACAATCATCAAGTTTAATGAGTTTGTCAAAACAATAAAACACCAGGTTGATAGGTGTAACCATTTTGCTGTTAGAGCAATTTTAAACTTCCAATCATTAATTTAACCCCCTTATACCTGAGTATAGAACCATACTACATATTTTGTTTTACTCATTATTTGTTTGGAGCACAGTCAAGATAACAAATTTCTTCAATAAGAAAGTCTAATGGGGAAGGAGCTCATCCAGTGGGGAGATAATAAATTAATTTTCTTATCAGTATTTTAAATAAATGCCTTATTCGAGCAATAAACTGGGAAGTGTTTTCATTAAATGTAGTTTAATTGCACAGCATAGGACATCAATCTCATTATCTAAAGAATTTTTAATTATCTTCTAAAGTAAAATATAAATAAAGAAAATTATTAGCATTATTCAGCCTTTTAATGCTGGGCTATCTCAAAAAGAGCAATATAGGAGGAAATCAATATCATTGGCTGCCAACTATGAGATTAGTAAATTATTATCTTGACCTCATTATCGAGACCTAAATTTTGTTTCATTGAAATTTTTCCATTTAATTAGGGCACCTTAACATTTAAACAATGTGCATATTTAAAATGATTGCTTAAATGACAGTAACTGGACCATTTTGCTGCAACAAAAACTTTTCTTTTCACAGTTTCAATTCTCCACATCTTTGAAATTCCCTTTTACCTTATTCCTTTGAATTCTACACTCATGAGTAATTCATGTGTACTATAAAGATCATGGATATAAATACATACATTCACATGCCGATTCACAAGGTCGCTTTCCCAGAGAGTCCCCAAGTTAATGTAAGACAACATTAATAGTGTGATCTAAATTATTTTGTTTCCTCATATTTTTCATCTGTAAATTTTTATTCTAAGAACAACACCATTGGATTCACATAGCTCATATAGCTTCATACTGTTATTGATTATTTATAAATAGGCAGAAAACTGAAATTTTTCGCATATTGAAAAGTGTAACTTGCATCCTGTATAATTTTTTGAGAAATAATATTGAGTAAAAAAAAGTGAAAATGCAGCAATAATAACTGGAATCCATTGCAACCCATATGCGAGAGCCAAAATTTTACATAATTCATTTTTCTTCCACTTAAATGTTATATTGAAGGGAAAGAACACTTTTGTAATAAAAGTCCAATAATAATAACTTTTATTACTGCAGCGGTATTGACTTGAACCTCATCGAATTTTTCTATTTCATAACATTTTGCAAGCTTCGATTTTGTGCAGCAAATAAAATGATTTTTCTAAACCAAGAAATTCTTTTAAAAAAACTATATCAATTACTATTAACATATTTATACATAGAAACTA
Organism: Oncopeltus fasciatus; assembly: GCA_000696205.2. Lineage (NCBI taxonomy): Eukaryota > Metazoa > Arthropoda > Insecta > Hemiptera > Lygaeidae > Oncopeltus > Oncopeltus fasciatus. The sequence continues at coordinate 310,730 of KZ807800.1, read as the reverse complement.
ACTCAGCTCGAATGAAGATTCTGTCTGTACATCAGTTATCTCAGAGTTCAGAGAAGAGGTTTACATAACATAAGCACCACGAGATAAATCATAAACTTTTTGTTTTTTAAAAACTTTCTTTAAGTTTTTTTATTCCTACTAAGCACTATTAATAAACAATAAATTTTAATTTTTTTTAATATCATAAAAATTAAATACAATTTTTTAGTAATAACATGATGAAATTAAATTGGCTCTTTGAACTAAAATCATGGAAAATTATAAGGCAGTCAAGGTTTTAAGGAAGACATATTCAAAACATAAATACAAATATAAACTGATTTGAGTGAATCTATCAAAACCAAATCAATTTAAACTATACCTGTTGGTATTGTCCAGGATGGTGTTGATAACCAGGAGGAGGCATCATTCCGGGAGCATATGGTTGAAGCTAAAAAAAAAAAAAAAAGAGGGGAACAATTATTGCTTTGCGATTTATTTTAATTATAAAATATTCTTGTAGATTAAGAGCTCAGATCCCAATGACAAACTCAGATATTAACTGTGTTACTGAATTTTAAATATCATGAGAGGCCTCTCTATAAATGGGGTACTGCTGGAGGGAGAAGTTATCATACATGGCATTCAGGGAAGGAAATTAACTTAAATACTAAATAAAAAATAACTCATAGATACAGAGAACTAATAGAACTATCTATTTATTCTAAAAGTTTTTCTCACACAAACAAATAAATGTGATTATTTTGATGAGTGTCCCATGACTCTAACAATTTATTTAAATTTATATTATATGTAAATACAATTTGGAAGGACTATATTTTTAGCATCTCCTAAGCTAAATCTGTACTAAAATAATTTAAAAAAATTAAAAAAAACAAAGTGTGAATAGCTCGATTTTCTTATGGGAAATTGTTAGAGCCATGTTTATAAGACATTCATTAAATTAATCACAATTCTTCATCTCATATATACTTCTATATATTATTCATTAAGGTGGGATATTTTTGATTGAATTATAAAAATATAGTAAAGTGTTTTTTTTAGTGAAATATTGTTGTCATTATGACTAGAGTCGTTGAACAATGAAGTGAACACTTAGATTATAATAATTCATAACAATTTACAATTCTTTGAAATAAATTAATCCATATTTTAATTCATAGAGGTTTAATTAATTGTTGTAGACCTTTATGGATTCTAGTGTTTTTTAGTTATACATACAAACACATATATATATATATTTTTTTTTTTTCTACAGGTAAGGGTTATGATCCACAAATGTTCCATCAAAATTTCATTATTTCTAATACAAGTTTTCTTTTTTTAAATTCATTTTTTTGTACATCAAATTTTAATTTGTTTGATACACATCAATCTAAAAATTAAATCATAATACACACACACACACACATATATATGCATAAAACTAACTTATAAAAATATATATTTTTTAACTTACAAATATATTTTTTCTTCATGAAATAGTGCACTCTTTGCGTTGTATCAAATATGCTATGTAAGCAATGATTGAAAGATGTTTCAAAATCTACTAGAACTGTAGTTTTTCTACAAAAAAATACTATACTTTTAATAATGGGGAAAATGAATAACCAGTTTTCTTAGAGAGAAGAAAAATGGTCACTGTTCTTCTTAATACAATGTTATATCAATTAACTTTAGAAACCATAATTAGAGTTATTTTGTAATTGTTTTTATGATTTTTTCCTTACCTAGCCAATACGCAAAAAAAAAAAAAAAATCTGCTATCCAACAAGTTCAATAAAATATCATAAGAAGAGCGCTTCTCTGTGGTACCTGGTGCCCAGTTCCTTCTACAAATTGCCGGAAAAAGCAGTTCCCTACAGTCCTCTTTGTATTATTTTGGTATAAGTATCAATTCTTATAAAACTTTCCCCAAAGCAAAAAGTGTCCAATAGAAGAAACACATTTATTTATTTTGCAAGTAATCAAAATTTCTGTCATTTTCTAACCAAACATTACTAATATAAATTTTTTTTTAGAAATTTATGTTCATAAAGTTTATGAAATCTTTACCAGTAATAAAGATATTCTTATAAACCACCCATCCTCCTCAACCCATTTCAGCCATTAACAAACTCATCTATTGGTTTGCAAAAACAAGCTTAAACATCAAATTTGGTACCCTTATTTTAAAAATTATAGACACTAGAGGAAGTACAGAATAATACACACATACACAACACACTTTTTAAAGAAGTATATTTTCCCTGGAGAGAAGAGGTCCAGTAGGTGAAGGATGGGAGGTCAATCCATAATCGTTGAGTCGTCTTCTCACGGCTCGCTCTGAAATTTGCACATTCCTGAACCTCTGGAGCAGACTGTTACCAGTTGATCGGCGATCCCAAAGAGCATGCAGTTGCAAAAATCTCTCATCACGGTGGGAAGTTGACCTTGGACGGCCTTGTCCGACTCTTCTTGAATGCCCTCCAGTTCGACGGTGCCTATTAAGCACCCTGGACACTACGGATTGTGACTGCTGGAGCCGTTGCGCAATATGCCTTTGAGAAAACCCTTCTTCACTCAAAGCAACAGCATGAATTGATTCCTCTTCGGTCAATGCTCTTCTGTTGGCCATCACAACGTTCTTACTAATCTCACAAGTAAAAACTAAAGCCTCTTAAATGTTAGAAAATCTTCATTAAGATGAATCTTTGCTAACAACTAACCATTTACTGATAGGAAGAAAGAAAAGAAGTGGATTAACTGACCCTTTTCTCCATAAACGAGTGGGAATATAAACAGGTACAGGATTAACTGGATAAGATACAACACAAAGTCCAGTCTGGGGCAATGGAATTTCTATTTTTATCTCTTATGTAACAATAATATAAATATCTGTAAGTGATCCTTTAATTTTGTCCGGCAGTGTATAAGAGTTAAGTTACTACTACTTAACTTCTTCCAAATGACTAAAGAAAAAGAGAAAATTTCACTTTTAATAATCTTTAACTTACAATGAATTTCAGATGCTATAATTTTATTAAGTCATAACACTATTTTCATCAAAGCAAATAGTAATTAATAAGGTTTGAAAAAAAAAAACTTCTAATATATATAAATGAAATATCAAGATGAAACTAAGAAGGAAGGAGTGACCTAATAAAATTATCTTTGAAGAAACTAAATGAAAAGAACAGAGAAGAAAGGTTATTTTATGAAAAAAATTTCAATTAATTCCATGAGAACAACTTCATTAGCTTCATTGCCTTAAAATATGCTAAAAATTAACTATTATACAAAAAATATAATTACCAATCCCTGATCAATAAGACGCTGGATTTCCTGCTGTCTACGCCTCTCAAATTCCTCATACTCCTCTTGAGTGTACTGGGGCTGAGAATCAATTGTATCCCAGCCTTCATCTCGGTTGAATTCCTGTTTTTTGGTCTGTTCATGAAATTCTTCATAGCTATTCAAGGATAAACATTAAAATATATTCAAAAGGAGAGTTTTTTTGACCGTAGATATTATTAGATGATTTTAGTTGGGGTTCGGTCAATCCCTTGATAATTTTTAAAAATACACATTTTTTAAATTGTATTTTTGGGATCTACCTTGACCGAACCCCAACAAAAAACATCTAATAATATTTTTTTAATGTTAAGTTACATAACATTTTAACAAGAAATGCTTTGTACAGAATAAATTTACAAATGTAACTGTGATTGACCACTTCCTACACCCTTCTTTCAGGTGTGCGTGAACTAGAGACATAAGGGCAAAAGTGATCATTGACATAATAAAATTATTTGTAACATATAAATTTGCTAGAATAATATAAATAAAATAAATCACAATAACATTACCTTATAAGCCTATCGCCATTTGCATCAGACTCTTTGAATACATGTTCCCGCATTCTCTCCATTTCTTCTTCTCTTTCTCTCATATCATCTTCTGGAACTCCAGCTTGGTACAGTTTGTCCAATTCCTTCACAAATAGGGCCTTGACCTCATCTTCATCCCAATAGCCATCACCATTTATATCTAAAAACCAAAAGAAATAAACATAAAGAGAAAATATATTATTAATTCTACAGTCAATTTAAGAAATAATAACACTGTCTAGATGAAAGTCAAGTGAACAGTGAACCTTTAATTAGATAAAACTAAATACTTCAAGATTTTAATTTATGTAAGTAAAGTTGGTCCTTTTGATATGACTTAAGCTTCTAAAATATTAAAATGCTGATTTAATGATGAAAGGTGTGATAGAAGATACCTCCTTTGTCTAATCAATCAGACAAAGTATACAAGAAAAAAACCCAGGATAATAGTTGAAATTCTGAAGAAGGATGGTGCTAGACTAATAAAGACTTTGAGGTTGTCTAATCTATGCATGAAAATAAAGGCCTTCGGCAGGAAAGGGAATTCCTTGTTACATTTAATAAACTTTAGAAAAGCAAGTGATAGGAGGCAGAAAATTATAAGGATTCTTAGGAGGATTGTCAAAAACAAAAAGAATGTCTGTCAGCTGTAAACAAAATATCTTGGAAACAACTAACCTGATTAAATTTTTATGAAGTTTGGGTTCTATTAATTCTGATGATGTTATTAATTTCACATGTTCATGATGCATTAACCCAAAAGGAATTATATTTTTTAAATTGCTTCAGCACCTGGGGTTGGTGTCATTTTGAGAAAAAAGTGTAAAGGTGTAAATTTAGCTTTATAACATTTATGTTCAATATAATTATTTAACAAAAAAATATATATTAAGAATGATATTTAAAAATGCAATTTCAAGAATAGGGTGAGCCCTCCTTTTTTTTTTAAATATAGAAAGAGATTTCAGCATTTAGCTTTTTGCTACATAACCTAAACGTTATTCATTTAAGGTTGAAATCAGATTAGGGGGAATGGGAGTTTAAAGGGAGACCAAAATATATAATCATAATATCTTTATTCTTATTTGAGTTAGGAAAAACTGTATGGAATATAATAGGTTTAAAATAAAATTTTCTAATGTTCATGTTCTATCATATTTTTAGAATTAAGAAATAAATTTATGAATGCATCTATGATAGATGAGCACTTCCCATGCTCCTCCTTCCCAGCCAGTCAAGGGCAAAACTTAAGTCTAGTATCAAACCTTTTACACTCATAGTTCTTTCCGACTTGTAAATTAAATTTCATAATTTATTCTATTTATTTATATCTTTAATGAAAAAAGGAAATATGCTGAGATACACAGCTCCTGGGTGATGGATATATATATATATATTTTCCCTGGAGAGAAGA
>KZ807800.1:292909-305436 GCA_000696205.2 Oncopeltus fasciatus | reverse complement strand
ATATAAATTTTTAAATTTGTTAACAGAACAAACTCAACAGCTACATTCAGAATTCGCTAAAAGATTAAATAATGGATAATGAATGAAGAGAATTAGGAGTAAGGGTTATAACATGGTGGATATGAGGGACATTAGAATCTTGAGAAATGAGATGACTAGTAGGCCTACAAATGGAAGAATCACAAATTATTTGTTTTGCCAATTCCTACAAAGATTATTTGGACTATCATATAAGGTGACATCTTTAAGATGAACTAGATGTTTGGGAAGACAAATCAAACACAATCATGCTCACACTGACAAATAAAAAACCTACAAAATATCATTAGACCAATACAATTTCATATAGATATATTTTGAAAATTCAATAAAAATTTGAATTATTTTCTCCATGAGTTACAGTAGAGTGCAAACAAATTGGCTTGATTTGAAGAATTAATTCTGAAACACACCCAATATATATTAACTGATCTCATACGGACTTTCTTAAAACAATCATTTTAATTACAAGCCTCTATAGAGAAAAAAATCAAAGTAAATTTAAGAAGAAATAATCTTTTCTTTAAACAATAAAAATATATTAACCAATAATTTTCAATAAACAATTTTATTGAATAATAAAATTAAAGCATACAAAGCACTAGTTTCACATATAAATTGATTTCACTTAATTAATATTCAAAAGAAGTTTTTAAAATTGAAATTCTGAACAGAGGAATTTACCATGCATCATGAAAAATGTTTTTGGATTGAATTTTTGGTCTTTCATGTGGTCTTCTTTTTCCCATACTTCTTCTAATTGTGCTCGGCTCCCTGGATGATGTAACTGAAAATAAAAACACAGTAATTCTGAATATATCTAAGCTGGTAAAAAATTCTTTCATGAATTAAGATATGTTGAGTTCAATTCTAATGGGTTTTCCTTAGGTAGAGTATAGGAATACTCAATACCTACCTTAGCTACCTTATATAACCTAGGAAGTTATAGTAAGTATGCTTCTAATTAAAAGGAAAAATTGATGTAACTGATATAATTTATAATTTTATTTTATTAAATATTTACAAATTATGAAAAAAAATTTTTAAACCTATTACTTTAAAAAAAATAGGAAAGTCACGTAAAAGTCCGCCATGCAGGAGCTGCATAAGCGAATTTCTCAGTATCGAACTTGAAAAATGATCTGAACTTTCCATGTCATGAAGTATCCCACACTTACGGAATATACATTTTGTCAATAAACACATATATTTAGTTTCATCTCACTAAAATAAATTTTATGCCTGCTGCATTAGAAAAACTTAGTTCTACTTGCACTTGACACTTCAGGTAATCCTTCTCCAATTTAGCTGATATTGCTCTATGATAAACTCAGTTTTTTTTTTTTTGCAAATACAAGTAACAGTCTGAATTTCATTAAGAAAATGCATGTACAAACACACAATAGCCTTTTTACAGGGCGAGGCCCTTCCATTGCACAATAGCCTGAGATGACATACAAAAATATATTAGCCAGGTAGAGTGATTTATAGAAATTTAGGTTACTATCATTTTTGGTGTCTAGTGGGTAAAATAGGAAAAAATATTGAAAAAATAATTTAAAAATCTGCAGAAAACATCAATATCTACATTCCTTCAGAACTAGCTAAAAGTAGTCAATCTCATTGCAAAGAGTAAGTACAAGTTCTGAAATATTCACAAGAATATATAAAACAGAGGTGAAGGGTTAGATCAATAAGGCTATACTAGGAATGGTTTTTTACAAAGATATGAAGAAATGAACAAATGGAGAGTCTTTTTTTTTTTTTTCATGAAAAACACACATTTAACTTCGAGAACATTGCCATTCTTTCCACTGAATTATACGTACACAAAAGCTTCTTATCTGAAACTGTCCACATTAACTTACAACAAAATCAAGTTAATGACAGAACTGAAATAGAAAAAATTTCTTCAACTTAAACATTCTGAAAAACCATTAGCCCTCCTACAAAATAAACCTGTCAAACATTTTTCCTAATTCCAAAAGTTACTTATCTGCAATAATACCCTTCCTTTCTTCTTTGTCCTTTTATTGCACCTTTTGAAACAGGCCGCTCTTTCTTTGTGCCAACCGTCTCTTACCCCCTACCCTTCCACCACTCAGTGTCCACAAAAAAAATTTTTTTTTTTTCAAATCTCTCGAATTCTTCTATAGTTTACTACATTTATACTTTTGATATCACATTAAATTTAATTATGGCAATTCTATACTATAATATTGTAAATCATTTATTTTTATTTTCATTTCATTTTTACTTTTATTTGTATTCTTATGACATTTTCTTTTCAACAGCCCTGAAGATGGTAAAAATGTAAGCCGAAACATTGGCAGATAATTTTTAAAAGTACATTTTTTTAAAGTTGCATTTTTTGGATCTACCTTGACCAAACCCCAACAAAAAAACAAAAAACATCTAATAATAAAGAAATGAAGTTTGTCTTTCAAGAACTGGTTAGTTAAATAAATTCTTCACCATCATGATGAGTTTAAGCAATAGTTGCCACCATTGAAGAGTCAAAATGTTCCAAAACAAAATTAAACTTCAGATAAACAGAACCTTAATCATACAATTTTATTTACTAAAGAGTATATAGTTAAAAATTATTTTAATACTTGTGTCAAGTTCTTACATATGAAGGCCCTATGTTCTATAGAGCTTAAATGAAAATTACTCAGAAGATTAAGAAAATTTGATATCAAGTATTATATTTCAAGTTAAATCCCATACATAGTGATTCAATTTTGCTAATTGACAGTCAATATTTCAGAATAATTTTTTTTTTTTACTTCAGTAAAATCTCTTAAATTGAATTGATGTCGGACAATTATTAATTTTTTTCAACAAAATTTGAATTTGAATTATTACCCCATGCATAACTCCTCAATTTTCAAGAAAAATAATAACTAATGAGATAAAAAGATAACAGAATTTAAAAATTTGTTACATTTGAAGTAAGAATGTCAGAATAACTAAATTGAATTTGTGATGCTAACAAGGAATATATGAATCAAACTTCAACACTGTTACCACCTTTCAACCAGAGGTAATATTTGTTGAAGAATTAATAATTAAAAATTTGAATTAGTTTATGATTTGAAACCTTACATACCGGTTCATGCTGCTGGTGTTTCTTTTTCTGCTCCTCGATTTCATGGAGATACTGCTTCTTGTGCTCCTCATCCATTGCCTTGATTTTTTGTTCTTGTTCAAACTTCTTCTGCAATTCATACTCTTTGAATTCTTCTCGCCTCTTTCTATCTGCTTCAGCTAAATCTTGTCTCACCTTAACAAAGAAAAATAGATTTGAAACACAATATCATAACACATATCAGGTTTCTTCTGATAACCAATGAAATTATAACAGAAGAAACCTGATATGTGTTAATAAAAATGTGAAAGTGGAATGATCACCACTATTCCAAAATAATTCAATGGTATTTATTAATTAATTAATAAAATATCACTGTTTATTAATTAATAAACAGTGATATTTTTCTTCTGAGTTTAAAATCTCATTAAATGGTTATAACATAATTAATGCATAAATAAGAAAAAATTAAAAAAACAAGATTTACCAGGTTTTGGTATTTAAAGAGAAAAAAGAAAATGCTCAGGGAAAAATATTAATTTCTAGATAATTAGTTTAAAACAAATATTGAGAAACCTCCATGCACCATTTACAATAATTATGGCCCTGGAAGGCATTTATCTTGAAATTTACTTGTTGTCCTTAATTTGGAGTCTTGGGAAAACAATCCTGATCCTAATTACCATTTATGTGCAATAACGGAGCTCTTTACGTTTCCTATGGGGGAAATAAGGATGCCTTTAACCAACTCTTAGACAATAACACACTAATAAGCTTAAATCCTGTAGATTGCAAAAAATTTTATTTATCTATTTGTTTTAATTAACAATATGATATGAGAAAATCTGGTGGGGGGGGGGGAGTCTCCCATTATAAAATACTTTGTGCACAGGAGTAAATATTACAAAGGCTGTATTACATTATATTGGTATGTTAAATGGATAAAAGTTTCAGCATTGTCTTTTCTTTTAACATTTTACTTCCAGGTTTCTATAATATAAAAATGAGAATTTGTCAATAGCAATGAGGAAACATTTACATACTCTTTTTTCTTTAAAAGAAATCTTCCAAAAAAAAACCTCTAGACATTGTTCATAAATCCTTAGACAGGAATTCCAGATGTTTTTAGCAAGATGTTGGTCTTGATGATCTGGCACTTTAAAAAAAAAAAGCACTTGTAACTTCAATTAATTTAATTTTTGGATCCTTTAAATACAATTCTTCAATGCAAGATGAAATAGAAATTCCTTCATCTTGAATAACTAAATTGCAATGTGTACGCAGTAAATTATGATATAAATTAAATAGGAGTTATGATATGTTTATTTATTATGTTTTCCGATATTCAACCACAACTACTCTACATGTTAGATAAATTTTATATAATTTTTCATGAAATGAGCAGGAAATTGTCTACATCATGTCACTATTTTACAAATTTGAGCTATTGTTTTTGGTCGTTTGTTCTTCCCATCGAATTAAATACAAATTATTAATATTTAAATACAAGGCTAAGTATTTATAGATCAGTGTATATAAAATACACTCAAACCATTATTTTCTCTCTCATTATAAGTTTTCATTAAAAAGATTTATAAAATATCTCATAATGAAGCATATAAGCAATTAGAACTTGGGATACAAAATTACAAACATAAAAAGGGGAGGGGGGGGGGAGAAATTTTAACTAAAAGAGTTAGTTATTTCATGAAACTATACTTATAAACTTACAACACAATCCAGTTAGCAGAACTGACATAGAACAAATTTCTTCAACTTATTAAAATACTCAGAACTGTAACAAATTCTTTACTAATAAAAGAGTTAGTGATTTAGAGAGTTTGAGCAATAACAAAATAATACATATTTTAGGAGTGTACAAGCACTCAGAGACCAAGTTCAGTAATAAAAGATTTGAGAAAACTTTAAAATAAATTATATTTATTCATATCTATTATTATTTAAATAAGAACAATGTGATATATTTATTATTAATAGTATTTTTTTCCAAGGTTACACTTTAATTTATAAAAGAAAATAAGCATTTGATCATCTTTAATAAGCACAATGACCATCTGAGTGATTAATTTTTAGTACTCCCCAAATCACACAAGTGTTTAAACTTAATAAGAAAGAAGGAAGTGTAAGGCAATATTAACAGAGTTGCATTAATTTTATCGAAGGTATAATGGTGAAGTAAGAAATAGGATTAGGTCAGGGACCTGAGATCATGAACTTACCAAGGCCAGTAAATAAATACAAGAAAATTATCCCAAATTTATCTATATTATTTCTCAAATACCTTAATTTGAAAAAAAAAAAATCATTTTTAATTATATTTTCCTTTATTAAGAGTTCCCCTATTTATGTTGGTTTTTATACTATATAGATATAGAAAATTAAACACTTACATATGTAATATGTATAATAAATAAGAACAGGAAGAAGTTTAGTGAACAACAAAAAGAAAAAAATTACAATAAGTAAAATTGTACTCATTATAATTTTTCCTTTTTGTATGTTCACTACACTATTTTTTTTCTCCTGTTCTTATTTACTACACACACACACACACACATGTATATATATATATGATGTAAGAAATTCTGTAGTTCCACTGTAGCATTTGAAATCCATACCATATCTCGAAAATCCACCCAACTATTTACTTATATGTATTTACATTTCTGTAAAGAAGACTTTATTAGCAGATTTTTCTAAAGGAAACCAAGCTTTTTACGTTGGTNTCTGTCTATATATATATATATATATATATATATATATATATATAATATATATCTTCTCAAGATAACACATGTATTTAAAGTACTTCTTGCATAAAATATACACTAACATGCCTGCAAAAATTTCCTGGAGGTTCAGCAAACATTGCACAATAGGGCATAATTGGAAAAACCCACAAGATAATTCTTAATTATTATAATTCAAAGTACCTTAGTGATTAATTTGTGCAAATCTGCTGCTTCGAATGTGTGAGGATTAGTATGATCAACATGACCTGGGTTGACATGGTCTGGATTTACTTCATTATTGTCAATTTCCTCAGCTTGCTTCACTAAATCTCTTAATCTCTGTAATTCTACTCGCTTAAGTTCATCCAGTTTTGTTCGAACATGATGGTTAACATATTCTAACTCAGCAGCAACTTTTCCATTCTGAAGAAAAGAAAGAAATTAGATCAGATATCGATTCATCAAGAAATTAATCCTGAAGAAAAAAAAATTATATAGCTTTCAAGGCACTATGCACTCACTCTGAAATCAGCTTCCTGAGCTGTTTCCAATTTTTTTCTGAAGTCTGGGTCAGATTCTAAAGCATTTACTACTTCTGTGAGATATCTGTTATATTCTAATCCGAAATCATCCTAAACAGTTTCAAATTAATTAATAATGGCAATTAAAACATTAAAGATAAATATTAATACTAAATAATTAGAAACTTACAATGTTTCCTTCCTTCTTTTCCTCATTTTTTGATGCTTCTCCTTCCTCCTGTTTTTTACCACCCGTTGGAGGACCAACACAATGATGAATAAGAAGTAAAACTAAGAAAAGATAATTCAAATACGGAGAAATATTTGCCATATGGGTTGATTACTAATGTGGCTTTTCTAATTGAATAAAAAATCTTCAAATGAACAATAAGCTGAACAGATGAGCTCAAACCGGTGTGGTAATTAATTAACCAGTAAGAAAAATTACTTTATTTAAGATTCAAGATGACAGCACTAAACACAGAACGGTTTCAAACTTCAAACTGTTATCACTTGTCAGGGCCAGATGAACTTGTTTTTATGAGCTAGGACACGTCATGTTTTTACTTTTGCATCTAATGTTTCTCCCCTAATATTTTCCTAGAAAAAAAGCTGATAATGTTTTTAAAAAAAAGTATGGGAACAACAGAATTTAAAGGAATATACCTCAACTTCCTAAAAAAAAAAGAAGAAAATTTTGTGAATTCGAAAAATATATATCGTTCAATTAATTTTCGGAGGGTAATAATTAATAGTTACAAATAAAGTTGTAAAATTGAAAAAGCAGACTTTTTTTTTTTAATCCAAAAAGTGAAGGGGGGGGGGGATTCTCCAAAGCCAGGCAATGGATATATTATGAACATCTGATTTAATTGGTTACTTTTTTAAATTTCCTTATTTTTATTAAAATCAACTTAAATATTGATGTTACGATATTTTCTGAGTTGAAATGAGAGAGAGAGAGGCTCTAAATGAGAGAGAGATCATTCTCCTTTACCAGTTAAAGTTAGTTAGTTTAGTCAAATTTAGGTTTCCATTAAATACAAAAATGTTTATTTCTTAAATAACAACTATAAATTTCATTAAATTGAATTATTTTCTTCTAATGAGAGATAGTGGTGAGAGGTTGGAAGAGAGGGGGAGAGGGAGAGACTTTTTTTATTTTACATGAGTATTTTTCACCATAATTTAAACTAATAAACAATAAAACAAATGTTAATTCAATAAAAAAATAGATAAATGTTAAAATATTATTATAAAATAGGTAATTAAGATATACTTTGTTTAGAAAGATAAAATGTCTTGATAAAGGTGATGTTCCATTAAGCATTTTTCCTCAACAAAAGTGAAGCATTCCGAAGACATAATGGATCGCTCCACGTTGTTCCTGCTGGATCATGGTCATTCGTCAAACATGATCCTCTCAAATGGGACAACACCCAGTTCACACCCGGTACTGACTGTTCCTGACGAACCAGTGGGAATTGACCGCACACAGTGAGACAATGAATTGAGTGACACAATTAACTGTGTTACTAGGCTAGTTTAAAAAATGGATTGGAGGAATAAGTGGGAAAAGCGTGGTGTTTACCTGTTTAAGGCGAGAATTCGATATGGAGAATTATGTAAATGCGACGACGTCAGCTGAGTCGTGTGTCCGGGGACCAATATAACGTACCGCCCGGTTCGTACAATTTCTGGGATGGTGTGTTGTCCAATTCTATTCGTGGGTAATTCGGCTATCTAAAAGCGACGCAAGGTGAGATTTTCGCTTCGGCCTTCGTCTCGTTTAGTTTCGTTCGTCAGCGTACATACCTAACTGATAGCTCATCGGTCTTTTCTTGAAGAACTATGACGACTTCCAGATCGATCTGTCTTTGAGATAGTAATAGGGTGCCATCAGCTATATTGTAAGTGCTCCAAAGTTTTGGACCATAGTCTGGGGGCTACAGTTCCAGGCATGTTGCTACAGTATTGCAGGAATAAAAGAGGACCGACTCTTGGGGAACTCTGCCCCAATTCTTCTGCTCGAATTATTATTAGTTTATTTGGTTTAGAAACAGCAACACCTTAAATGTCCAGTTGACGGCTCTTTGAATCGAGGAATGTCGGTTCGTCGGGTGTGGAAATCACAAGGCCTAGACTCTCTCAAATGCTCAAGAAACTTCATTTCAATTTGCACCCCTGTATCCATACAGATACTTTGCTATGTTTGCTATATTTGTGTCCAAATAATATGGTAGGTAGGCCGTTGAAATCTTTTTGGAGATCCTTCGGAATAGAAGACAGTCCTGGCCGGTTGTAAACTACAATAATTCAATGATACTTCCATTATGCAGATCTAGTTCGATTCCTCCAGCTTATAGAAGAGTGAGAAAGACGTAAATTTCAGGGTGGTTTTGGCCTTTCCTAACTAACATCGCTACCACTTCTGCTTCTGTCCAATCTGCAAAGGAAGCTGTCAGTGTGTGGGGGGTGGGTCTTGGAAATGTAGCTATGTTGTGCCTCTATAGAACGTTTTTGAATAATGTTTGACGAATCTTTAGACCATTACAATTCCAGTTTAAGTTTGAACGATTTCAAAAAAAATATCTTTCATATTCGAGGATTTAGTAAGTAGCTTTGTCAAAAATGGCTTATTTTAGGAAGAAAAGTTTGATAAAGTTAAATATTTGTTGTGTGAAATCTATGTTGGACTCTGTTAATGTATCATTAAATGCTGTTGGCTGTTGTTTTTTCAGGTCCTGGGTGAGTCAGAGCTGAAGAGGATCCGAACTTCTTTGGGGTTTTGTCTCTGGGTGAAACTAATTCTGTTCTGTTGTTTCACTAAATTTTAAAGTTTATTTACTCTTTTAAAGCCTGACAACTTCGGTTTGTTGCTTTGTGGATTGTAGCACGATTTTCTCTAGTAGATTGCTCTTCATTAAGATGGTCTACAAAGAATTTGCTCATAGCAACATTTTAAAATGTAAATTCGATGCCCCACAAACCCCTAAAGGTGTTATCTCCTAAATTAAAAGGCTAAACCCGCAAAATATATTTTGAAGACTAGTATATGTCACTTACAAAATTTCTTAGAAGACTATACAAAATACTAAAAGTTTTCCAAAATCCTAACCCCCAACACATATTTTGAAGAAATTCACTACTTGGTGCATAACCTGAGTCATAAAGGCGTGATCTACAAAATTCCATACGAGATTCTATAAGACTAAGAAAAATATCAAGACATAACCAGCAATGTATATCTAGAAGAAATTTGCTACTTGGCGCACCATCTGATTCATAAAGAGTGAACGAGATTTTATAAGAGTAAGAATTAAAAAAACTACTAAGTCCGTAACAAAATTACATTAAGACCATATAATACAATAATTTTAAAAAAATACTAAATCCACACTACATATTTTGATGAAATTCGCAATTTGAAGGACCCCGTGCAAAATAAAGTTACACGATAATCCTATTTGACAAAATTTGGTAATTTACACAACCCTCGAGTCAGGTATAATCTACAAAAGTCCATATAATCATTCATGAAACATGTCCAGGCAATACTCAGGATCAAAGGCCAAATTAAATAAATAAATCAAAAGATACTAAACCCGCAACTTGATGTAATTCATTTCTTGTCACATTCTTGAACAAGTCAATAGCTATGTAATCCATGTCTTCCAGAAGTTCTCCTTTAGCCCATTCTTTTGACACTTCTCAACAAGGTTTCCAAAATTGAAACCACCACCTAGTTGTCCCAAAAATAGTGAGACAAGAGCGACTTCCATCAATCAATTTCTCCACTCTAACTGAGTTTGTTCTAAATACATTTTGAAACATGGTAGGTGAAAGGCTACAGCTTTGCTTAAGGCCCTTTAAGTCTCTAAAAGGCTGTTACAGATGAAGCTGCTGTTCACGCTATCATTACTCTAGTGATGCTGAACTACTCTCACCAGGCTACTTATAGGGATAACGATAATCGTGGAAACCCTCTTTCCACTCGTAGAGACTCTGCCTGATGGCTCACCTATAAAAACCTCGCTCTCTTCAAGACCCTTTATTCTTCAACTAGTCCTGAAGAAGCTCACTGCATGAGCTTGGCGACAAAATACATCATGACACGGTCCAACCTGGAAGTCAATCTTCATGATTATGACTCAAGTAGTGGAAGCTTAAGTCTTTATTACTGTTGCATATACAAAAAACATTTTCACAGAAATACAAGTTAAGGGAAATATTTAACTATCTTACCTTTTGTAATCCGTCTTCATTGGTTTCTGTCCCAAGAAAATGCCAAGAGAAACCAATGAAGACAGATTACAAAAGGTATGATAGTTCTATATTCATAGGTAGTTATAATAACCCTTTAGAAAATGTTAAATATAAAGTCTTTTTTTTTTTTATTCAGACATAAAATTGACTTAATGAGGTATTACAGTGTTTTATTACAAACTCTTAAGTTGATTCATTTCAGGCTGAAATCAGGAAGACCAAAATTTATAATCATGGCATCTTTGTTATTAACTAAATTCTATGCAACTATATACAAAAATTTAAAAACATGTATTCTTTAATGCCAACATTTTGGCCATCTCCAGGGTTGATGATAGTGGCAGAGAGTGTAAGGCAAGTCAGGCTTTAGGCTACAGGTAAATCAGGCCAGATATTGGCCTGGCTTGCCAGACACTCCCTGCTCCATTAATCTTGTGCCATAAAAGTTCATGGCAAGCTGATTTCTTGCATTGCAAGCCGAAACATTGGCATTAATTATTAATTTAATTTTTTTATGTAAGACTTTTTTCTGACTAAACCTCAACTATTGATGAACTGTGTTAAAAAAAAAATTTTTTTGGCAAATAGAATTGAATTTTAAGTCATAAATAGGGACAACTTGTTCAAGCAAAAGTGCACCTACATCCAGTGACCCCTAACCTATAAAACTGCTAATTAGCCACTAACTATAAGTGTACTTAATATATTAATTAAATGCAAGGGAATAGAATAAAAAATCTAAATGTTCCAGCCAGGGCACAAACCTGGATCTCCTGCTACCCGGGCAAGCTCGTTATCCATTTACACCCACTGGGACAGCCAGATAAGTTATTCAATTCCCAGCACTCGCGTTGAGAGCCTAACCTCTGAGAAAGACAAATACATCATCTTATGCTCGAAGGAGCTGACATTGTTAAGCTATTTGCTATTTAAACGACTCTCGTTATTTACTTAATTTTTAATTTTATAAAATTTTTTATTGAGGTATTTTATCCCACATAAATTTTAAATGAAAGGGAATAGAATAGCCCTGGCTGGGACAGTTAGATTTTTTATTCTATTCCCTTGCATTTAATCCTTTAAAATTTATATGGGATAAAATACAATAAAAAATAATATTTATAAAATTAATACATTAATTATTCAGGATAAATGAAATATTTATAAATTGGAATTATTACTATATTTGTATGAGTACATAATATGAGATGTGGAAAAATTATTAGTAAAAATTGGCTTCTAATTATTCCCTTTACTCTCGGTGTTACTCTTGTAACCATAAAAAGTAACTTATGTTTACAGATACAAACAGAATCTTAGATCTTTATAGAATATAAAATGCAATTTCTAATTATTTTGTAAATAGATAAACAAGCAAACAAATCAAATTTACTTTTACTTTTTGAAAAGGGTTCATCAGTCATTAAAGGCAATAAAATAATCTATTTTCCATTTCAGACTCACTCATTGTAACACAGTTAATATGAGATCTTACTAACTTGCAGATGTGAGTTCATATAATCATTATCATTATGATCAAAGAATTATATCTCTGATGAAATACATAAAATAAAAAATGGGACAGAAAAGCAATAATATTATTTTACTTGGTTTATTCAGAATTTTTTTTTGTTTAAAAAAGATTTATGCATACTTTTTTGACAAATGAACATCACAGAAATATTACAATCTATGTCGTGCATGTACATTTTCACCCACAACTAATAAATCACAGCCATATTGTGGTCTAAAATAAATACTTTTTATTTTTTATTTTTTTATTACTTCATATTAGAATAACAAACACTATCAATTTAAAAAAATAAAAATATGAGGAAAAGTAAGTTTTGAAAATTT
>KZ807800.1:272678-283979 GCA_000696205.2 Oncopeltus fasciatus | reverse complement strand
CGAATTACGTATATACTATGTAATTTTATAACTTTTTTATTCTATTTAATCAAGGTAAAAATAAAAACATTAAGGAAGCTGCAGTGTTGGGCTGGCCCACTTATTTTAAAAATTTTGAAACCCAAGTCGGTAGCTAAGCTTTTTATTGCAAACCATTTAATTAATTAGTTTTTTGACAATGAGTGACTACTAAAATATTAAGATTGTATTAATTATTTCATCCACTGCAGCATCAAAATATTTAATTATTAATTAGGACTGGGGATTTACCTAAATAAAAAATTGAAAATAAATCACTTTCTGATTTTATTTTGAAGTGATTTGAAAGAGATAGAATTCGGAACATAATATTTAAATAGTAGTTACAGTAAGTTTTCTGCTAAAAATTAAGAATGGTTAGGGATGATGATTAGGAATGGAGTTTGATTTAGATTAAGAACCGATTTTTTTTTTTCTCATTTATGAACTCAACTATTCTTTTTGTTTTTATAAGTCATACATCCAGCTCTGTTAAGAAATAAAATATAAAATAAAAATCGTGGCTGATAGGAGTATTGCCAAGCAAAAGCTATTATTTTATAAATTAAAATGTATATCAGTAGAGAGATCACTATTTATAATGTTTAGTTGGTAGAGTTGGACTTATTTCCTAATGATTTTCTAAAATCCTAAGAAATAAGCTCTATGGATAAAAACTATGAAAGGAGGAGGACACATGGCATATTAGAGTTTGTTAGTACTCTTACTTGTATCTTTTTAGATTTATAACTTTAATATGATAAATTAGTTAGCATAGTTAGATGATATGGTTATTAGTTAATAAGTTCTATAAACTGATGATACTATTTTTATTGAATTCAAGCTGTAGAAGGAGATTCCTTTACCAATCACTTCTTGACACATTTCATAATTTATATTCTATTCTAAAGGTATTTAAATGTTACGGGCTATGGGTTATTAATAGAAACAATGAAATAAAATAAACTTAATTTATTATTACAAATAATTACCTCTACTTCTTGCAAACTAACTTACTGCCCTTAATAATTTACAAGAAATAAATAGAACTAGAAAATTACAAATTACTTACGGCTAATAAATGAATTGCTTTGTACAAATAAATTAAATAAGCTTATTTACTAAGAGGCTTTAAGATAACTTGTTAATAATTGACACTTATCAGTTACCTAGGCTACGGCCAGCCCGGCATGCAATGTGCCACAGATGGGCATCATTGACTCGGGGGGTCGCTGGCAAGCTGCATTTATAATTTCGGGGAATTGACCTGAAGGTACGTGATGGGGCTGGAACATTCTCATGTATGGAATTCACAGTAAGCTGACTTCTCTTCCTAAGAATAAGGAAGCAGCTGTTATCCTTCTATTGCCCCCTTCCCCTAAAGGTCTGGCCTACTTGCCACCTACTTCTCAACTTTAACATAAATTATGAAATTTTATTTATCAGCAAAAAATCCAAAATGAATGATTAGAAACTGAATGACGTTTTCAAAGCCTTTGATATTATTCTTTGTCAACTAATCCTACTCTTTTAGGGCCCTAATATTCTCTCAAGGTGACCATATTATTATGATGATATTTTTACCTTAAACAATGAGCAATAAAGACTACGTACATGAAACCTAAATAGGTAAAACTGTTTGGCCCATGATTTATTGTTTTAGGGTGTAGCTCTTATGTATGCCCCAGAACTTCTTTAATTCGGTTTACAACTCATAAAAAAACATTTTTTTCCCACCATACCATCCATTCTTTCATACTCTCATGGTGAATGCCTTCTTTTAGAAATGGGTTCAGTACTATAGATAACTGGGCAAGCCTTCTTCTTGTGATGTTTTTTTGGCCTACTGTTCTGCTATGACTGTCATAGGAGAAAGTTGATATCTGTAAATAGTGTGCTTTTTGGTTTAAGCTCCTGAAGAGGCAACCAAGAACACGAAAATACTGGACCAATAAAGGTGTTTTAAAAGTTATTCTTCTTGTTTTTTAACCTTTTACTTTTCATCATGAAATTCACCATTAAATATTTCCAAATCACACTTATATTGTGTCTGCTGCATAGTCAGAATTATTTAATTTATTCAAGGAGTGCAAAAGTGCAACAACATTGAACTCTTGTTGCTCCTAACCACCTTTGTGCATTTTAGGTTTTTTATTATAAAGCTGTATATTAGTATCAATGACAATAAAGGCACAACCTATATTGTCCTTAGTCATAATTTTATCAGGGAAATTGGATATGGTACATTGGGGAGGATCATCAATTTCTATCATCTGTATTCTCTTCCTTCTTGCTGAATGATTTTTTTTAAACCAATGGGCTTATCTAAAGCTGTATCTTCTATGTATTAAACCTAAATGATCTTCATATTTCCCTATTTTAATATGGACTATTAAGTTTTATCAAATTGTCTTTGTTGTTAATGCTGTCCATCATTGACAGAGCCCCTTAAGTGAACCCTGTCCAGATTACACATGTATTGCAGATTCAAGACCTTATTTTTGCCAATCTCAACATTGCTTGTACCATGGTTTAGTGTTCTTGTGGCTGCTCTAATATGGTAGTCCCAGATAAGCCTTTTGGTTAAGCTAAGCCCAGAAATTTCAATCCTTCAATAATAAACTTCTACTAGCATTCTTGGTTTTATGTTATTAAACTATTCTTTATTCTGTTGAGTCCAAAATTCAAAATGGGAAATTGCCTTTAGCCTCTAGTACTATATCACTTGAATTTTACCCATTTGTCATCAATTAATAATCATCTAAATAAGCTATTACTTCATAATTGGGTACTCTATTTTCTATAATCTTGATGACTAAAATAGTGCTTTCCACATTGCTTATCTTCATAGGGGCTATTCTACCTAAAAAGTAACTTTTAGCTAAATTGAGTATTTTGTACTTTTGAAACAAAAATAACACTCATATCCCTGCAGTAATTCCTTTTAATAAAGCTTTATGTAGCTACATACTACCTGAACTACATTGGTTGTGGAGCTCTATCTTTATTGCTGATAGTGTATTACAAATGAAGGTAATGCTTTATCTGTCAAAGATGCCTTTCCAAAATCTTCCTGCAGATAGGTAATATGCCTATCAGCCTGTGTTTTGTTCACGGAGGCTTCTAAAAACAATTCTTCTGGGCTTGACCTTGTTTCTAATAAGAAAGAAACTGACCCTGTAGAAAAGTTACTTTTTGCTGAGCTTCTCTGCATCATGTGATTACTTCTTCAGGACTTGAAGTAGAATGAGAATAAAAATATCTCATTCTGCTTTTAGCCCTGAAGAAGCAAATACAGTAGTAGCTGAAAAGTAATTTTTCTACCTGGTCAAGCTCAGAGGAAGTGTTTATAAATGTTTTTTATTTTTATTTTGTAAGTCATCTTCAGGGCTGTTAACAAAATTTCAATTCCATTAGAAGAGAAAAGAAACATGATGGTATTAGAAAATATAGNTTGTTGATGACTATATATATATGTTTAACCTCTATATTTTCTATGTCTATACCTTTCATGATGTTGTCATGATCAGATGTTAAAATCTGCAATGTAAGATACAGAAATAGAAAAGGAGGTATAGATATTACTGTGAAGGGGGGGGGGGGTTGAGGCAGTAAGTTTTAAAGGGAAAGACGTGAGTCAAAGGAACAATAAGGGGAAATGTTGGTAAAATTTTAAAAGGTAAGAAACTCTTTCAAGGGAATACTGAAACAACTAATGTATTAAACTAATTTTATTACTAACATACCAAGAGGAACTGCACTGCTTATGCATCATGTGAGACTTTTGCTCAAACTCAAAACATTTTGATCTTATTAAATTTTATTATTTTTATGTAATTCTGAAGAGACAAATAATAGCACATTTATATTAGCACTTATTAATGGAGTTTCAAAATTAATTCCACCATTATAACAGTACAAAGAATGACAATAAATAAACGTATTTGTTTGAGCCAGAAAAGGCCTTTTGCAAAATTCCCTCACTGTTATTCAAGGGGACTCTGTTAGTCCCAGAATATAGTTTATTTTCTTTCTTTCTTTCAAATTATTGGCATATAACTTAGGCATGTAGTATTAAACATATATAATGAATTTAAATTAATTCATGTTCACTTTATATCAAATTAATACCTGGAGAATGCACTGACAATCCCTGCTCCTTAACCCATACCTTGCCTTGATTTAATTTTTTTTTCTTACTCATCAATGCTTGACAATAAAAATGTATTAGTTGATCTAAACTAGGTAGTTTTGTTACTCGACCCAGTTGAAAGAAAAAACTTAATACTCTTTTTAGTGTCTTAAATTTATTTTCCCATGTTATGATAGAGTTTTGCATTTTTTTCAGATAAGATTTATTTTACAGTCATTAGCAAATGGAGTACAATGATTGGGCAGACTGGGGACAAAGTGACTGGGGTAATGGTTGGACATCAAGCAACACTCTCTCCCAAAACTATGGCAGGCAGCCTACACCGAAGGTAATTTAAAGATATTCTTGGCAATAAAATGAGTTCTGAGACTATATTCTTAATTAGTTGCTTGTTTGAGGGGTGATTAATAATAATATTATATTATTATTTATGGCAATATAGTAATAAATTATTGCCTTTTTCTTCCTTGATAATATAGTGTCAGCAAATATGTCTATTATAAAAAATTATCCTTATTAATCAAAAATTCTTTATCCTCTTTGAATTATGTTTCAATACTCAAGTGCATTGGACATGCATTCAATACAAATGCAGTAGGCAGCAGCTAAATTTACCCACTTTCATGTATATAAAATATTTATTTATTTATATCAATATTATAATGACCATGACTCCTTATTGTTCCAGGGGAGTGTATCGGATATATTTAATGCTCAATTTTGTTTTATAGTTCTGTTCAACTATATTCTTACTCTAAGTTTAAGGGAAATTAAAAGTGCTGAGGCATAATTTATGTTCCTTTAGTTATTGTATATGAAAAATGAACAGCCTATTTTATTTTAGAATAAATTAGCATTTTATTTTATTTCATAGTTCAGTCTAGGATGTATAGAGTGAATTTATGTTTTTAAAACATTTCGATTTACTGCAATTGGGCATATAAGTCCTTTAGAGCAACTCAAAACATTTGTAACTGATTATACCTCAATATATTGAAATAATATTGATCTATTTGATTAACATTGAGTGGAAATCAATCTTTATGACATTTGTCTTATGTTGAATATGCAGCTATATATCATTTATATTTAAATAAATTTAACCATTAAAATAACCAATCAGGCAAAAGTGTAGAGATGAACTTTAATATATGAATAATTGAATTTTCTTTAAGAATTACTGATAAAATACGAAAGAAAAATATTTCTTATTGCCTGCATCTGGACTTTCAATGCTAGTCATCTCCAAGGAATTTAGAATAAAACTCTGTTCTAAGAGATTTTTAAGTTTATTGTATATATTATGTTTATTTATTGTAAATATTAAAGTAGAGTCTTTTCTAATAACCCTGACGACTTATATTGTACATTAATATAAAATACATTAAGTCATAAATATATGCTTTGTGTAATAAACCAGTATCAGTAAATGTAGTTCAAACATAAATTTTATGAGGAGATTTTCTCAAAATAATGGCTAATTATACAATAACCTCGTTTTGTTGCCATATTTTTAGTAAAATCTATAGAATTATTCTTTAGGTTAAAGGAAAATGTATGTTTAGAAAGCATAACCTGTACAGTAACTAAATAGTTTAAAACATACCTCCATATGTTTGCTGTTACTAGTTACTAAAAGCTTTTTTCATCAAATATTTTCAACATCAACAAAACAAACTTGGTTACTTTATTTAAGCTGATTTTACTCTTCATATAACTTATTTAAACTATAAGAAAATAAATTCTGCTTAAAGAGAGGTAAGAATTGTGTATGTATTGAGAATCTAACACACATCCACACTTAAATAATTTACACTCATACACACACACACATCACACACCACAAAACACAACCTAACAAACACTTTTAAAACACACATTTATACAGTCTTAATAATTTGAAAATTTCAATAATCTCAAATATAAGATCTTATTAGAAGATCATATTTTTTTAAAAATAGTAGTTAGTATAGAATTGAAGTGAAATTTTTTGCTTTAATTAAGAAGTGTCTTCATTACAGTACCAGTGTAATTTTAATTATTCAGTGGGCAAACTTGAGTAGCTTTTAACCTTTAAAGTATTATTTCAAAATTGTTGCTTTACAAGTATCCCAGAAATCAGGAGCTGCATAATCTGAAGAGATTTCGTATGCTTCATTTAACATAGATTTAATTAAGTGTAAATGACAAAATTTAATTTACTACAAGCTTGTTGATGACTGTTTTATATACTGTAATCTCTAAACTGCGGTGGTTTAAACCATTAAACGTATAAAAAAACTTTTAACAAATTTTTATCAACATTTTGGAAGCTTCCATTTCCTTCATCAGGGTCAGTCTGCTCTGACAGTAAAAGACATCCAAATCACAGTTAAATAATTGTATAATTATATGTAATAAATAAATATAAACATGTAAAAAATCTATAAAGAGAGGATTATCAGGAATTCGGTCTTGGTAGTTAAAGAATTAAAAACTAATTTGTAACTAAAAAAGTTACAAATTAGATTTAATTCTGCAACACATATATATTGAATGGACCATACTTTTAGCTTTCCTATTGTATGATCAATGAAGATCTATCGATTTTTTTTCAAAAGTTGGATCATGGTAACAATGCGAATAGCTTAATTTACCAATGGATTTATTAAGCAAATGCTTAATTTGCTAAATTAGTCAATATTCTCAGGCTCCAAGATGTTTTTATTCTCTCGGATGTTATGGATGTATGTATTAGTACATACTCATTTAATTGTAACTTGTAAAATAAATAATTTTAGGCATAAGTTATGTATTATAAAACAAAACAATAATTTATTTTTAAATGTGGGTGAAATGAATAAGAAATGGTCAGTACCTCCACAGTTCAGCGCTTTTAAGGTTCACACCTCACCTTCAGTGCTCTAAGTTGGTCGAGATGAAATGAGAGTTCTTAGAACACTGAAGATAAGGCGTGAGCCTTAAAAGTGCTCTGCATTTAAAATATATGTGTGAACTGTGGAGGTTACTGACCATTTATCACTTATTTCACTCACATTCGATTAAGAACCTCCACCAGCTAGCTATTATATAAAATCAATATAATTTTTTTTAATTTTACACTTTTACAATATATAAAGTCATTTTATTGGTACTTTCTGTGACTTTAGGTTCGATTTATTCATTTTTGAATAATAAGAAATAATATAAAAACCCGAGTATAACTTAAAAGCACCCACAGAGATCTTAATAGTAAATGTATTCAAGATGACCGTGGTTTTTTCAAAGGATGTGGGTGTCTGTCACAGAACTAGACTATTTTGAAATATTTAATTCCTTCTTCAGGGCCTACATTACAACAGAATATCGTAGAAAATAAAAGACCAGTAATATAGTTGCAACACAAATAATTATTTAAAAGTTAAATACTTATATATAGTCAATAATTAAATTCAGTATTTTATAATTATGTTAGCTAAGAAATAAATAAATATGCCCAATATATAAAATATACAATAAGCATATAAATAAAAATAAAAAATGGACAAATTTATGTTGACAACTCTTTCACTACCCTATCCTAAAAACTAGGCTAGACTGATCGCTGGTCCTGACTACCTTATCAAATCCAGGGTGTCATTATCTCTTCTACCTTCAATCTTACTCTGGGCTACTCTTCCAGATTCACATATTATCCTGTTACTGACAAAATCATCCTACATCCTCCTTAATGTTAAAATATTTCAGACTTATCTGTACTATCTCAAATGGACAAAATAATATTTGATATAATATTGCATATCAGTGGTTGCTTTAACTATACATGGGTGTTGTATAATTTTCTCCATTGATCAAAAAATGAATAACTAAACCAAAATGTAACCAAAACTCTCAATCAATTTACTTTATATACTGTGATAAAATGTAATATAGAAATTAATGTGTGCTACATTTTATTCTATTAATATAAAATATGTTTAAAATTATTTTACTTGTTGCAAGTTAGATAAATATGGACTGTTTATCACTCCGAAACATTTTCCAAAAAAGAAACATTTTCAGGACAGAGTATTGCCTTTTTTCTTCATCTTTATTTAACAAAGTAAGCAGCAACATTTTCTCTTTGAAAAATAGTGCCTTGATCATTCATAAGATAAATATGGTGAGCAGTCAATGTGTTAAAATCAAATACACCACAGTTTCCACTCCATAAATTTTTCAGGTTGAACAGTATCTTTTACTCAATCATTATATTTGTTGTCACAAAATCATATTTACTGAATTAAGTTTGTATTTTAACTTTTTTTTTTTTTTTTTTTTCTGGTTTTTCCTCCATGAAGGAACAAGAAAATACCAACCAAAGCAACAGACAAAATAAATTAAATCAGTCTGCTTCTGGATATTTTGATAATAATTCAATTAAAGAAGATGATTGGTTCACTCAAAACCATGCACAAAATATTCAAGCCCAAACATCTTCATACTCAATGGAATCAATTGCAAACAATAATACAATCAACCAAATAGAGAATCGGGAGGTTGCTCCTCCAGATAACCGTCAAAGGTTTGTACACTTTTTTATGTTACAATGTTATCTGTATAATAGATTCATAAAAATAGAAGCAGTTAGTGGAAAAAGTACATAATCCTTTATGTCCTGTTCCTACTAAATGAAGCTTACATACATTTAATCCTATAATAAGCACCATGTATACATTAGGTTTACTTAATTTACAATTTAGTTTTTATTTATTTATTTTTAATTTAAGTAAAGCAATTTATTATTTTTGCATTTCTAAGTGTACTTATTGAATTTATTCTTTGTAAAAAGGTTGCATTGAACACTATAAATATTTTGCTTTTCTAATTTTCCTACATGAGGTAATAGTTTTTGGAACATTATTTGGATGAAAGGATGACTAGGACAAAGTTAACTGTTCTTTTAAAAAAATATAAAATATTTTGTTCCTTTCAAGACTCAAAAAAAAAAAATTAAATTCAATCATCTTGGATCAAAAATTTGAGGCTGTATATTGTTTCCGAAAAAAAAAAATTTTACTCAGATATATACAGAGACCTGAGAAAATTATTTTGTGCTCTGGGGTTTCATATGCCATCGCGAGGCATACTGAGTAGAATATCGGAGGGGTTTCCTTCAAATATATCAACTCCTCATATTCTAGTTTTAAATATGAAAAACCAAAATGGTAGAATTATGACAAAATAAAAATTAATCACAAAATTTTAGATTTACTAATAAAATTTATTTTGTTAATGTGCAATAATCAGTTGACTGTGCTATCTAAAATGGAGACAGCTCTCCACATACAGTTTTTATTTCAATATCTGAATGTCTTAATGCTGTATCGCTTGCTGAAACCTTTGCACCTTCCTGTCTCCCTGATTAGTTTTACAAATTTAAAATTATATTATATTTGTATTATTGAGTTATTGCTTCAGAAACAATAACAATTTTTGTCCTGTTGAAAAAAAAATTTGTTCTATTTATCGCTAGGACTGGATATATGTTATATGAAGTTTTTTGAACTCCTTAGGTCTACTGACCACAATCACATTAAGATTAGTCACTTCCAGGATATGATTTATTATAGAGAATTGGAGAATTTTTAAGATAAATTTTAGGGCTTCTAAAGAATGTATAGTTATGATGGACTAGTGAAACTGAATTGTTGATAAATATATATATTTATAAGTGAAGTTATTTTACATTCTTAAATAAACAATGATTAAATATAATATATACAATTTTTTTTTACTAATTTTTTGTCATGTCGATGAAATAATAAATAAAAGTGACAATTTCACTCTCCACCGTTTATAAAATTTATGATTACCAATTTTCATTTTCAAAATCCATTTCAGGGGGCGAAGGTAGCTCATAGGATCTGTTTGGTCTCACATTCCTGACATTTTGGGTACAAATCTGCCCTGGGCAGGCTTTTATCGATTGATAGAAGCTTGTCCTGAGCCTTGAAATGGAATGGCAACCTGTAGATAGCCCTTTCCTCCATTACCCTAAGTGGTTGAAAGGGAGGGCTAACGCTTAATAAAAAAAATCCAATTTTTTATTGACCTGTATACATTTCAAATAATTAAATAAATTGTATTGTTGGTTGAAACAAATAATTGACTTTTAATATAACATAAAACTACATAGACAAATCTTCACATAATTTACAGTTTCTCACAGAGGTCAAAAATGCAATATAATTAATTGAGTCTAAATTTACAAATTAATTACCATAAATAGATAATTTGTAACATTCAGCTGCTTTCCACAAATCATCTTTAAACACATGTTTTTAGCATAAGAATTANTTAAAATTTTTTAAATTAAAAAATTGTAGATCCATGTTTTATTGAAAAATTGCAAATGTTTCAAGCGTGCATTAATGTATTATAGTTTACTGTAGCATGTGCAAAAAGATTAGTTAGGAATCTATTTTTTGTAAGAAACTCTAGAAAAAAATTCTATCCTTGGAAATGGGAATAGTCCTAGTGGAAAACTAAATATTTAAGGGCAAAATATTAATCAAATAATTGACAATTTTCATTCAAAAGAAATATATTATTGTTCCATAACTAAAAACAAAAAGTGTTGTGAATTGTTTTTTTTTTTTTTTTTGTTTGAATTGATTCAAAAATAAATTTCTCTTTATCCTTTATTGTTTATTGCTAAATAATTGTAAAATAAAGAAATTTGGTTGAAATAAATTGATTTGACCATTTTTGTGAGATATCAGGGCAAAAAAATTGGAACAAAATTTAAAATTTCTATAGTTGTTCTCATTTCTCCTTGAGCGGATACTTATAACATTATTGCTAAATATGTCTGTACATCTTTTTCCTCGTATCTCCCCCTTTTCTAGTATTTATATTAATGAACTAATCTGCAAATTTTCAAAAATAATTAAGTCAAGTAATTTTTTATATAAATAATATAATATTAAATATACATTTTCTCATTAATAGCCAGCCATGAGGCCTTATGAAGTTACATAAGCTTAGGGTAAATGTTTATTTTGACCCATGGCACACTGGAGTAGTCGATTTGTAATTTTGCTGGCAAAATCTACTTTATTTATTAAAAATAACTATTAATTGAAAGCAGCTAAATTTACCCACTTTCA
>KZ807800.1:251859-272592 GCA_000696205.2 Oncopeltus fasciatus | reverse complement strand
GATAAATATATATTATATTTATTTTTTTGAAGTTTATTTAGAATTTTTCTTTTGGTTATTTAGGATGAAATGCATTAATTAGGATATCATATCTCACAATAGAGCTTCTTTGAAGGAATTTCAGTTTTTCTTCTTTATCTAAAGCTTATCTCTTCAAAACTCGCAATCTATTCTGAATTTAATAGCTTTAGAAAAAAAAAGTTGCCTTGGGAAGAACTGTGTTACTGATATTTTTATAAAGTTGCAATTCAATTTTTTTATTATAGCTTCATGTATTATGTGTGAGCTCAGTTCAGTGGATCCCAAGTTATCTGATGATATTTTATTTGATTATCTTTTCTATAATCAAATAAATGAAATATATAAACATTAAGATGGACTTATTATAATGCAAATTGTAAATATTTAATTTAATATTTAAATTTTTATATTGTCTTACTCTGTACTATTCCTCTCCATTGATTTTTACATTTACTAATTTAAACTAAAGTAATCCTCTTTCTACATTTTCCTTTAAATATTGTTTTTATTTTAGCTATGAAAACTCACAGACAAGGAAAAACCACCACGAACCTCCTCAAAATCGGCCTAATCAGCCTGCTGGTCCACCTAAAGGAGGATTTACTTCAGCTAGGCAGCCTTCTTTCAATACCATGAATAATAGTAAAAATACATCACATATTCATAATTATTTCGGGCCTAACCAGGCTGATCAAACACCAGCTGGCTGGGGAAGGCAGCATCACTCACAATCAACTGAAGGCTATAATTCTCAAATTTCTGGGCCTTCAAATTTTGTTGGGGGAGGCATTCCTCAAGAAAGATTTGTTAATGAATCCCACTTCCCTTCTGGAGGAAATTCAACTGCACCTGTGGTCCAATGTTTGAATCCAATTACAGTCCATCAGAATCATAAACCGCCCCAACACCCTGGGAATCCAAATTCTGATCAATCATCGTATCCAAATTTTAGCATACAGTCTAATGATGTGCAGTTATCGAGTAGATCAAACCAACCTTCTATTCAGCAACATTCCTTAACCCAGTCTTCTACTTTGCCTGGCCATTACAATTCTGGAACACAATCTGCAACTTTACCATTAGGGAAACAGTCTCCTACTATACAATCTAATGTCCCTAACGTAGGAGGTCAAAAGCCCATCTTTCCCCCCCAAAATTTGCCAGGACAACAACTCCCACAATGTTCTCAATTGTATTATACTCAATCAGAAGGGCCGCATTCTAATTATCAGAATATACCTAACCATATGTCATCTGAACATCTTCCTCTAGGTCCTTCATCTCTAACACAACCTCCTTCAGAACAAAAATGTGCCCTGCCTCAGCAATCCTTAACCATCAATGAAGAGCAACAGTTGACAGGTTCGCAATTGCCCTCCTCGGCTTGGCCTGCAGACCAGCAGCCTGTAGTTCACCAGCCTATCTCTTCTGTACTTTTAGATCCACCCTCCTCAGTTGGGAATAACCCTCCAAATTTTTCTTTTGCCCAGCAAAAAAGCTCACAGCAGTTGCCTGGGTCAGTCCAGCAAGTACAGCAGGTCCAACAGTATAATGAAGAAAAAAATATTGCTGAAAATCAAAGATTTACCCCATCTCCTCAACTACAAAAATTTAATCAATTTCCTTTTCAAACCTCTCATCTCTCATCACAATCCATGAATTCTGAAGTACCTGAAGCCCCTGTTATCCTTAATTCTAATCAATCTGTATTTCATGTTTCGAATGCTAATGTTTACCCTCCAATTGCTACTAGCTCTCCTCTGACAAGTGTAAATAGAGATAATCATGAATTAAAATCTGTTGAAAACCAAGAAGGAATACCTGATAACAAAGAATATCCTGACAACACTGAGTCTATTTCTCAAGATTTAAAAGTATTAAAACTCAACTCACCTCGAGATGTAAGTATTAATTTTTTTATAAATAATTGGTAATTGTTTTGTTACTTTTTAATTACTGTCATAAATATAATGAAGGAGTGGTTTTTATTTTTGCTAGAGGTGCACTAGTCACGAGCACTATCTTCTTTATAGACTTGGTCATATCTTTGACTGAAATTACTTCTAACGGCCACTTACTCTTTTTTTTCGAAAAAGTTTTGCCACTTTAAGTATACCCATTGCTATCATTTTAAAGGCTTCCCATCCTCCTTAAAATGAGTAATTATATAATTCACATCCTAAAAGAGACAGACTCACTGTTACATTTAAGTATTTTCCTCTTATTTCATAATAATTATATAATTTACAGACCAAAGAAAACAAACTGACCACTATTGTTTTAAGTTGTGGCCTCCCCCCTCCCATCTTTCCCTCTTTCTTAAAATCATAATTGTAATCATTGCAATGTCTTAAACACATATTTAAAAGGGTTAATCTAATATAAATGGGATATAAAAATTTAAAAAAATCATTTATTTAAAATCTAAAGCAATTTTTTTTTCTTTTTTAGAAATAGAATTTTTTTTGCTAAAAATAAGGTTTCTTAATGCAGCATTGTAGAATGGAGTTGGTTGAGCCAGGGAATGTCTTATCATCCTCAAATCATTGCCCTCCTAGAAATTCTTTAAGCGGTCCCAGCTATTGGGAGGATAAGTCAGGGCTATAAGGTGTATGATTAAGTTGTGTCCAGTGATGCATTTCCTGGTAGCCCTTAAAACTGCATGATTTGTCGGCTCAGTTAGTTTTCCCTTTTGTTTTAATATGCATCCCTCATCTTGATCTGTACCTTGTATAAGTGAGCAATATGATTTGTGTTGCTCATTAAAGAAAAAAAAATAAATGAGCACAAAGCTGAGTCAGTTGAAAAAATGTTTTAAAGTACTTTGCTTGCTGAATCGAGTCATGTCTTTCTCTTGGTTATCTCCCATTCTCTCCGTCACTCCTTGTTGTCTTGTTTTTGGATTCAGGAGTATAGTGGTGGATCTATGTTTCATCAGATGTGACAATCTGACTCAATAATCACCTTGTTTCTCAAACATTGTATTGCATCCGGCAAATCCCCAAATGTCCAACTTCTGATTTTGAAGGGGACACCCTTCTGATCCTTATGGAACATCATTTATGCCCTTTTAATTTCTTTGCATAATTGACAGTTATGATCGTTTGACTGCTCCCATAATTTTTCTTTCTGACCTGTGCAGCTATTTCGATGCTGTCCCCTATCCATTTGTCTTCAAGAATGTCTCAAATCACACCAATGTTTTTGTTTGTAATTCAATTTCTTCCTTGAACTCTTTATGCCAGACAAATAAATTGTCCTTGACTAAGTCTTATTACCAAACTCTGTAATAAGTGCAATCAATCTTTGAAAAAAATTCTATCACTTGAACTCCTTCATTCACATGGAATAGTAAAATTATTTGTTGTTAAGTAGAGCGATGCATCTATTGCTTTAACATTGTGACTTGCATTGAAAAAATGTTAATAAGTAAGAAAGTACTCAAACATATTACAAGGGTAGATCTTTTCTTAAATACTATTGATAATCAGAAACTTAAGACCCGTTTACATTTGATTCACTCTTGCAAGTAGGCAAACATGTACTAAAATTTCTTTTTACCTATCTTAAAGATATTTTCATCATATTCAGATTTCACTATTTGTGATTACATCAAAAGCTTGTGCTTCCATTAAATTTCTGTTAGCCTTGCTAAAAAAAAAGAACAAAATGAAATAATATCACACATCATTATATATGCATATAGTAATCAATAACAGGTGGGACTGCACTCTCTATCCCACCTGTTCTTGATTACTATATATCATTGCAGCAGCGAGTATTTCATTATATATATCTATCTACTCTTAACTATAAAGAAAAAAAAAATAGAAGAAGTAGTGTGTTCACAGACAGGCTGATACATGCAAACACGAGAGTAACGTTTTGATTAAGCTTGCCTTAAATGTTCTTCCTGGCATCATTTAACTTTTTCTATTGGTGAATTCCAAGAAAAAAAAATAGAAGAATTAGTTTAATAAAATGAAAAATACTATNAATATATATATATATATATATATATATATATATATACGTATGTGTGTGTATGTGTATGTCTGAGCATGTACACGTGCATGTATATGTACATGTTAAGTTGTAAATTCATCGTACAAACTCTTTTAGATCAAAATGACTAATGCTGTCTTATCTGAATATGATATATGTATAATTGTTTTCATATTAATTGTTTGAAGTTCATAAGACTTTCATAATTTTTTTAACCAGCTTACATGTTGTCTTATAATTTTAGTACAATATTCAATTATTAGCTTTTAGCTGTTTCAATATATCACTGTTAAAAGAAAAATAATGAGCTTAAAGATTTATTTATAATATTGATTTTTTTTTCATTAGTTTACTCACATATTATTTACTTTCATTTAGAATGAAGAAGAGCAAGAGGCTCAGAATCACTGTGCAATTGACAGGAATCAATACTTGGAGACTGGCCAGTTTTCTTCAAAAAAGGATAATATTTATGTACAAAACATTGAAGTGAACGATGAAGGTTAGTTACATGTCAAGTTAAATATTTTAAGTATATTTAATAATGTTTTTAGTCAATGAACTTAAAATATTCTCTCTCTTCCCATCAGACCAGATCCCTTTTTTATAGGCCTGCAATATTTCATAATTTTTTCGAGTATGCTCCTCACAACACTCTAAATACTCCTCTTTTGATGAATAAATACATCTCTTTTCATCATTTATTACATAGGTGTTACACTGCAACCCCCTAAAATCTGAAATTAAATTAAGTTTGGGAGATACATTAAACTATCCATTTAATTACGAATGGAGTGACTCACATTCATTTAAATTTCTTCATAAGCTGGCTCAAACTTCCCCCAAACAGTAGGTGTGAATAATCTCTGGATATATAATTGTCTAACATTTAGTCAACAAATGAAATAATCCTTTCATAATGTAGAGAAAGCTTATGATGTATTCCATAAAGCAGTCCTTTACTTCTTCGGGCTTGAGAAAAGGCAATACAAAAAAAAAAAAAAAGATTTCAAACACTTAACATCACCATTTATTTTGTAAACACCAGTAATCCAAGGGTCTGAATTTGTCTCCGCCAAATCGGTCTGGGCATCCCAATTTGGCCAAACTTAATGGCAGTCAAGTGGATTGAATATTCTGTCTTTTAGGTTCTAAGTGCAAATTTCATGCAGAATGTTCACGTAGGCTTCCACAGTCATCAGATGTATGTAAAATTTTTTCCGGGTTGGACCGTGTTAAGTTTTTGATGGTTGCCGAGCTTTCGCACATCGTGTGATGGCTTCTTCAGGGCTGAATAGAGAATGAGCTATTCAGCCCTGAAGAAGCCATCACACGATGTGCGAAAGCTCGGCAACCATCAAAAACTTAACACGGTCCAACCCGGAAAAAATTTTACATACATTCATGCAGAATGTTTCATTTTAATACTCTTGAACATAAGTTGAAAATGTTTCTTCTCCTTTATTTTTAAGAGAAATTTTAAAGAAAATAAACTAGTAAATGCATTAATGTATGCTTATTATTTTTTAAATAATCATTCACCAGATTTTTTTATTACACTTAATTGTTAAGTATATTATCTTTCTAAATTTTATTTTTGTACAGGTGAAGCCCCACCTCCTGGTTTGCACCGTCTTGTTACTGGCCAGGGCTATGAACCTTGGCAGGCAGAGCCTGAGGTAAGCTCCCATCTGGGTCAAACTGGTGAGAGTACACCTGTTACTGGAGCTACCAGACAGAGTTCTCCTCTCTCGTCCATTGGTGGAGAATCAGGTAAAAAGTGATAAATTTTCATTTTCTGGTTATTAATCCTAAACCATGCTTCTTAATTTAGTAGCAGAGGCTGTACATTTCTTAATATATATATTTATATTTTTTTTTTAGTGAAAATACATGTTTTCCTAGGTGAATTTTAGACTAAATATAAATTTCAGGTCCTATGTACAACAGAGGGCCTCCTGGAGGACTGCAAAAAAACCTTATGCTATTTTTCTTTTGTCTTTTCTGGGGGACCATTGTGGTCCCCTAAAATAGGCTGTGGGAATAAGCCCCTTAGGTGCTGAATAGGAAACAAATCTGGAAGGTTAAGCAGGTCCATAGGCTGAGCATGGTACCTGGGCTTTTTACTTTGAGCTGGGACTAAGCGGAGAAAATTATTACTATATCTTTTTATCTCATTCAATGTCAGACTCTAAGGGAAGTAAACTTTAATTACCGAGTACCTGTATATTTAGCATCTTATCCATTATGTATTTTTAATTAATTCATACATTGTAAATTGTGAATTTATTAATCAATGCCTTATTTACATGCAGTTTGTTGTAGACTCATTGAGGAAGTGCCCTATCTTTCTGTCATTAATCGTTTTAAGATTTTCTGATTGTTAATGTCATTCTCTTTGATGCAATATAATAATTATTATTATTGTTTATAATATAATGTATAATATAGTTTATAATATACTTATTTTCAACAAGTGGACCGCATTTTTTTTAGGCTTAACTTATTTTTCATATTTCTATATTTTCTTTCTCCAATTATAATAAATAACTTTATTTAATGAGGAATTCTGTAGAGATTAATCATATGTTATAAAAAAAATATTTTCCAGGAGATGAAGTAATTTAATTTAATTCAGTAATTAGTGCCGAATAATTACTTGAAAAAAATAACATTACCTTCTAAAAAAGCTTCTGTTTTAGATATCAAAGTTTTGAAAGTTATTTTTATAACAGAATTCTTTACATGATTTGCAATGAGGAATTAGTACTTCTCCATAGTTTATTTAGTAGTAATTTATTAAATAATTGTATTATATTATGAAATAAACAGAATAGATTCTATAACATTATTTCATGGATTATTTTGCAGAAGGGCGAGATAGTGAAAAGAATAGAAGAAGAGAAGTGCCTGGTGAAGCTGAGCCTCTCCAAGGCAGAGTTGTTCTTGGTCAGGTACCAACACCACCTCAAGATGTGTCCTCTAACAGAGGATCAAACAGAGGTAATTTATAACCTTCAATCTACTGAAAAACTTTAGTAAAATAATGTATGTATGTACTTATGTTATGATAGCTCAGCCTATTGAGGAGGAAACAGGATAGATTTTGAAGCCAGAGAAGAACCTGAGACATTATTTCAGAAACAGATGTTAGTGAAAGCATTGGAAAAGGTTAAAGAATTTGCCATTTGTTCTTAGATATAGTAAAGGCTGAAAAATCAAGGGACTGAGTAGATAAAGAAAACATCTGAAAAATTACATCCATTTGAGGTTGATCAGGCCATAAAGAGCTTGTATAAACAACTGAGAAATTGTTTTAGGGATACAACATGGATGCAGCCTAGGTCCGTTTCATCTATCTTAGTTAGTTAGTTATCTTTTAGGCCCTACCTAAAATGAAGCTGAAAATGTGATATGTTCCTTTTGGCCCTGGATCTAAACACTAAAAGATAGCCATTGCAGTTGTTCTGGTAGTGTTTGCAAATAATGTCAGGGGCCTCTAACAAAACATTAAGCATTAACATTAAACTCCTACAAGAAGAGTTGATGAAGATTAAAATTGAAATTAGTTCAAGTAAAGTTAAGGTAATGAAAATAGGTGAAAAATTCAATTCTATGATGAGAATTCTTAGATTTGACAACTACTCAATAGAATAAGTCTCAACACTTATATATTTTGGGGCAATAATTAATAAAAATAATGATAAAAATACTGTATAGGTAATCCTTTTTATCATTATTGTTTTTCAAAGTTACAAAAATTTTAATACCGTTAAGGAAGAGACCAGATTAAAAAGTTCTTTTACTTAAATAAAAAACTTTTATTCAAAAGTTATGGTTTTTACATTGGACAAATAAAAAACCCTATTTCTCATGTTATAATTAATAATCATAAAAATGACATTAAGAAAAAACTAATAAAAACTGCCCTCGCAAAACATGTTTTTCATGAAAAACACACATTTGACTTCGAGAACATTACCATTTTTTCCACTTAACCCTATGAACACAAACGCCTCTTATCTAAAACCTTTCACATTAACTTACAACACCAGTTAACGGCCGAATTGACATAGATCAAATTTCTTCAACTTATTCAAACATTTTCAACATTCTGAAAAACCATTAGTCCTTCTTCAAAATAAATCTGTCAAACATTTTTCCAAGTTCCAAAAGTAACCTATCCGCAATAATACCCTTCCTTTCTCCTTTGTCCTTTTATTACCCCTTTTTAACTACTGCCTCTTACCCCCACCCTTCCACCACCCAAGGTGTCCTTCTCGAAAAAATTTTTCAAAACCGTTCCCCTCAGTCATGAAAATGTGAACCTAGGGACAGGACGTCCTCTCTCATCTTCATGATAGGTATGTGTGGTTAGTTGTTTTTCTGCATGCTGAATTCTTCTGCATATTTTACTGCATTCATGCTTTTGAAATCACATTAAATTTAATTATGGCAAGTCTATATTATAATATTGTAAATCATTTATTTTCATTTTCATTTCGTTTTTACTTTTATTTGTATTCTTATGACATTGTATTTCAACAGCCCTGAAGATGGCTTACAATGTAGGCCGAAAAGTTGGCAGATGATTTAAAAAAATACTTATTTTTAAAGTTGTATTTTTTGGANCTGCATTCATGCTTTTGAAATCACATTAAATTTAATTATGGCAAGTCTATATTATAATATTGTAAATCATTTATTTTCATTTTCATTTCGTTTTTACTTTTATTTGTATTCTTATGACATTGTATTTCAACAGCCCTGAAGATGGCTTACAATGTAGGCCTAAACGTTGGCAGATGATTAAAAAAAATACTTATTTTTAAAGTTGTATTTTTTGGATCTACCTTGACCAAACCCCCCCCCCAAAAAAAAAAACCAACATCTAATAATAATATCTACGGTCAATAAAACTCTCCATTAGATGAGACCAAAGTTTGGCAAATTGTCAAATGAAGATGTGTTTGAAAATTTCCTAAGGGCAGTTGATATCTTAATAATTAATTTTTTAATAATTATACCTTAACAAATTATTGTCTTTTTTATAAATGAATAAGGTAACTAAAGTTATGTAGATTAGTACATAAGTCCTACATTAGTAGTATAACATTTAGTAAGAGAATTTGTCTCAATTGAAGCAAGAAGAAAAAGGGTAAGATCATGGAGATTACTTAGATTACTAGGTTTAATGTAATGACTTTTTTGTATCGTAATATATCACACAATTTTTGTTTGATGTAATATTAAAGGTGACCGAGAGAGAGACAGGCTTGAAAGAATGGTTGTTGGGGAGCAAGGTCTTAGTGGAAATACTTCTGACGATTATAGGCAATCAGCACGTTCCAACAGGCATCCTAGACACATCAGAAATGAGTAATCTCTTATATTATAAATAAAACCATTTAATATTTTGCTTTAACTATTAATCTTGTTTTTATATCATTTTTTATTTGTGGAATATTTGTTTTCTACATCAAACTAATTAATTCTATTAATGTGTTCATCATTAATATGGACTATTAATGGATAATAATAATAATCTGGATTACTGTACTATGGTTATAAGAGGTTGTTTTATTATCTAGACATATTTTAATAAATTGCATCTTTATGAACTGAGGTAGTTACTAACTCATAGTGATTCCTCACTGTTTGGTTGTTATGTTTCTGAGCTCTTCTTCTTTGTACAAACAATTTGCTTATATAAATCTACATTAATATAAAATCCATCTTGCAGGAGCTGCATAAACTAATCAAGTTACCAATATTTTATTATGATGGACATAAATGATACTAAATGACAAATTATATTGTACCAGGTATGCAAGTTTAAAATGTCGTTTTAATTCCAATAGAATGCGCTCTTAGCCTATTGAAGGATTTGCTTATCTCTAAACGCTATTTTGTTTGTTAGTCATTTGTTTACAAAAGTCAGTTGTTTTTAAGTCGTTTACGTGGACGTATCATACCTTTCTTTGGTGTTAAAAATGTCTAATTTTAAGCCAAATAAAGAGCATTTGCGGCATGTCATGATTTTCTTATTTAATCAAAAGAAAAATGCATCTGAATGTCATCGAATTTTTGTTGAGACTTATGGCGATCTTGCTCCAACCGCCAAGACATGTGAACGTTGGTTTCAACGTTTCAAACGTGGTGATTTTGATGTTACTGATCAAAAACGAGAAAATCGACCAAAAAAGTTTGAGGACTTCGAATTGCAATCTTTATTAGATGAAGACAATACCCAAACCCAACAAATGATGGCAGAACAGTTGAATGTCACTAGGCAAGCCATTTCCGATCGCCTGAGAGCTATGGGAAAGATTCAAAAGGTTGGAAAATGGGTTCCACATGAATTGGACGAGCTTCTCAAGCCCGGCGAAACAGTCAATACCGAGCGCTACCGACAACAAATGATCAATTTGAGTCACGCATTGATCGAAAAACGCCCAGAATGGGCTCACAGGCACGCCAAAGTCATTCTTCAGCATGATAACGCTCCTGCTCATTCAGCCAGATTGACTAAGGAAACGATTTCTTCGCTTGGTTGGGAACTCCTACCCCACCCGCCGTATTCACCTGACCTGGTGCCTTCTGATTATCACCTCTTCTCATCGATGGGACACTCATTGGCGGAGCAACACTTCAACAATTTCGAAAACGTACGAAAATGGCTCGATGAATGGATTTCAAATAAAGATGAAGCATTCTTTTGGAATGGTATCCATATATTGCCCGAGAGATGGACAAAATGTGTAGAAAGCGAGGGCCAGTACTTTGAATAAAATATATTATACTTTTTTTTAAATTACTGTGTATATATTTTAAGAAATAAACGACATTTTAAACTGGCATACCTGGTATAAGCCAGAGAAAGCAATGAACCTATAAGGAAAAGAAACTAAACCTGGCTCTGTGCTAGCTGGGAAGGAGGAGTGGGGAAGCTCTCAGTAATCTTAGTTATATTCATAATTATCTTCCTTAATAAGTGTTTTTTTATTAATGTGTTAAAGAATATAAATTAAAGAAAATTAGATTTTGCACATACATTGTTTTACAAACATATTTTTAAACTCACTCACACACTTAAACTAAAACTAGCAGAGCTGGTAGATATTGTTTTGCCCAAACATTAATTAATAAGAGAAAAGTAAAATATTTTTACAGAAAAAGTAAATAATGTGTAGGTTACACTTTTTTTAAATTTAAGTTAGGCAGGAGAATGCATTTATGCACAGACTCATGAAATGATGTCTTTATTTTTTTAATTATAGGATAACAAGTTATGTATCCTCATTGAACAAAAAAGGACTCAAACAGTTCACCTGGACTAGCAAAACTTCCGAAAAATATCTAAAATCACTAGAATGTCCGGTATGTCCGAGATTATAAATATGTCTATCCAACAGTTAAGAAATGTACTGAGCTCCTATACTTCAAAAATTTAGCTACTAAGATGATATTAAACATTCAACAAATGAAATTGAAGCCCTGCAATTTGAAAATAAATCTTCAAAAGATGAGCTGGAAAACAAGAGGTAGTCACAAAGAAGTGGGAAGAGGAAATTATTATTAAACTGGAAGCAGTTTAACTCTTGACTCTGACATGTGTGTATAAACCTTCCTCGGAGATATCTCCAGACATCGCTATCGCCCTGATGATGACTTACAAGTCGAAACATCCACAATTATAATTTTAATAGTTATTAGTCGGCAATTACCTGAAAATTTTGGAGTATTTTATTTTCCTGATCCTGTCCGAAACCCTGACTAATTTCTCCGGCTTAAAGTTTCAGTGTGGAAGAGTAATTTATTCCTTAATTACCAAAGATTTTGATGGAATAATGACTGTGCTTAGATGGCAAAGAAGACAAAGGTGTCTTAGAAAATTTTTATAAAATAAAACTTGCTATTTTTTTAATAAACTTGCCGAAGAACTGGCAAAACTCAAAACTTAATGCTAGCAACCAAAAGACTGCTCTAAATATTAATCCCTCAAACAGTAAATTAAACTGTGTAACAAATAAATTACTTTCGCTCCAGTTGGTGATTAAATCAGTTTATTCCCTTTCTCTTAAAAGTAACAAACTAAGTGTTCTATCAAATAATGTGTGGACTAAAAAATCAAGAGACAAATACATCATTTCTAGACTACTTTGACATTGACTCCTGACATTAATTATTTCTGTGAGACTAATATTACTGAGGGCAACATAAAAAAAATTGCAAAATATATTAATTTATAAAGAGAGGATTATCAAGTTATTCGGTCTTGGTAGTTGAAGAATTAAAAACTAATTTTTAACCAAAAAAATTACATCCAGTCATAATGTAGACACTGTTAAATACGGGTCTCTCTCTCTCTTTCCTCTACCATATTTGCCCTGATGGTCTGAAATTCCGGCCAAACGTTGACTAAAATAAAAACTTTTTTGGTTACAAATTAGTTTTTAATTCTTCAACTACCAAGACCGAATTCCTGATAATCCTCTCTTCATAAAAGTTGACGGTCAACAAATATACATCCATATTTTAATTTATTTCATAAAATGTACAATTAAAATAAAACATTTTGGATTCAAGAAAAGTTTAAGTAATATCAAATTTGTGTTTTTAAGCGATGACACTTAGTTGATCATTACTGATATTGATACGCACATGTTTCCAATATATTTTAAGCAAAAATTTGGAAGTAAGAATTTAATAAATATAACGTTTTTCAATCAAATACCTTACTCAGATCACCAGTCATGAAATATTAGTATCAAAGGAAGTAATAACACTAGCACACTGACGCATTTATTGCTAAAACTCATTTGTATAAATATTTATGAAAAATGTTATAAAACAAAATCAGAAGTATTGAGTGAAGCAAGTAAAATCACAAATGATAACATAGCTGAGGAGGCTTTAGATTAATTGTGTCACGCTTTTATCTTTTATACTGTAAATATTACATAAATTGCCTCAAAATGATTGTCAATAGTGCACTCCATTTTCTCAATTATTTAGGGTAGTAAAGAAAATTACCCTGTCATTCAAACTCAATTTAAGACATATTATTATTATATAATACTAAAGTTACTGAGCTAAAACTAGTTTACATCAGATATTAAATTATTATTCTAAATGAATAAATTCACTTGTTTTTATTGTAGTAGCAGTTATGAAGAGGAGGAGAGGGATTATTCCAGTGACAGAGACAGGCGAAATGATGACCACCGCCTCAGAGATGAAAGACCTCGAAGGCGACGAGAACATAGGTATTTATTCTAAAGACAATAAATATGTTATTCTTTTGAATGCTATTTAACAATATTACAAAATCTATAAATGTCAAAAAATTTTGGCTTTGAAAAAAAAAAAATACCCAAAATAATAATGAAAATAACCAGAATGTATAAATTTAAATTTTGGTAATTGTCAAATTATCCATTATCTCCCTTCAAACTTTTTCGGGAAAAAACTAATCTAAAATATTTTTTTTTTGTTTTATACATTATATTTTTAATTTAACTTGTTTCTGAAATTCCTCTATGTAACGCCCACAAAAATTCATATAGGTCACCTGAGTTTAGAAGTGATGAAGAGTATGAGGACAGAAGAGGTTATCACAGAAGTGGCAGAGAAAGGTATGTGTATGTCCAACATTTATTGATTTTGTGATGTGTTTGACTTCTTCATATTGCATTAATCTACTCCAATTTCTGTAGCATGTCACTTTTTTTTTTTTTTTTTTCATTGTGACAATTTCTAACTTATAGTTAAAGTGATTGAAATTAACATTTTGTTTGTCAAGCTTGGTTGTTTTTTTACTTTAGCCGAAGAAGAAGAGATTACAGTCCTGATAGAAGTTATTATCGGGATTATTACAGGGATGAGGACCCCAGGTATGAAAGTTTGAAAATATTTTTCCTCATATTATTGATTTACATTAGATCTATTCATGCATTAATGAACCTTTAGCTAAATTCTCTAGTTGAAAAAGGCTTATTAAGATGGTTGTTTTTTATGTAGGTCCAGTTGTTTCTTTTGTTTTTGATTTTTTGTTTTTTACATTTTAATTCCATAACAAAATTTGAGTGAAATTGTAACTTTAAAATGTTACTGCTTAAATCTTTTCTTCATTGGTTATTGGGATCAGTTCCAAAACTTATAGGTTAGCTGAATAATGACTCTAAATTTGGAACAGAATGTTAATTAAACTATTGTTTTATTGGCTGATTGACATCATTATGCTTCACTTATTTGAATTGACCATTATTCTATATTATTTCATAAATGATAATAAATTCATGATAATTAACACCTTCACAATTCCAATAAACTAAAAGCATAGATTTTTTTTTTTTTCAAATTCCTCCCTTGCAGCCTCCGGAAAAGCAGTTTGATTATAATCTAGCCATTGCTTATAGGTATTCGGATTCTGCCAGTAAACCAACTTTTTATCTCAAGTGACAATCTTCCAGTAAAATCTCAAATCAGAAGAGGTTTTCAATAAATTTTCACATATTTCTGACCTCTTAGCTGATTGCTGAGGAATAAGTTTGTGAGGGACCAGTCTAGTGCTCTTTTTCACTTTCCTCATAGAGAGTCTGTCAAGTTTGGCAAGTGGACAGATTTGACTCAGCAGAATCTTATCGCTATCTATTAATAAACAATTAATGAGAGGGAATAGAACAAAAAAATATATCTGTCCCAGCCAGGAATCGAACCTGGATCTCCTGCTTGCCGGGCCGGAATGCAGGAGATCCAGGCTCGATTCCTGGCTGGGACAGATAGGTTTTTTTGTTCTATTCCCTCTCATTAATTGTTTAAAATTTACGTGGGATAAAAATCCACAACCAAATAAAATATTTACTATCTATTAATGGTCACTCAGAGCACTTCTTTCT
Organism: Oncopeltus fasciatus; assembly: GCA_000696205.2. Taxonomy (NCBI): domain Eukaryota; kingdom Metazoa; phylum Arthropoda; class Insecta; order Hemiptera; family Lygaeidae; genus Oncopeltus; species Oncopeltus fasciatus. The sequence goes on along the minus strand of KZ807800.1, from coordinate 257,665 downwards.
TACTAATAACTCCATCGCTAAATTTTTCAAACCAACTCTGTGCAGTGCACTGGTCTAGGACACCTTCCCCTTCATTTTTAATAATTTTATGAGTTGCTTCATTAACTGTAAAAAAAATTTTTTCTGCAATACCTTAAAATTACAAGAATTTTGTTGGACAATCATGTTTCTTCTTTGAAACAGATAACAAAATTGAACTATTTTGATGAAGAAGTTGAATGGAATTTAACATGCTTAGAGAATGCTCTAAAGGGATTAAGTATTGGTGAATATTAAAACATTTAGTTCTTTTTTTTNTTTTTTTTTTTTTTTTTTTTTTTTTTTTTTCTTTTTTTTTACATTAAAACATTTATCTGTCAATGTATATTATCAAGGGTTGTTTTGGAAGCCACAGGTCTCACATGCCTCTATTATTATCTATGTAGTTGACTGCCAATATCCTTAAATGACTCTGGAAAAACCTTCTTTTTTCTTCTTTTTTTTTCATTTTTGTGTTGTAATTCCTATTTTTAAACTGGATTTTGAATTTCATGTATAATTTTGTGAGCATTTGAGATGGATGTACTGAATAATTTTTACCAACTGGACAACCATTTTAAGTCAGTGGCCTGCGTTATATTGAATTATATAGCTTGTGCTTCTTTTTTATTTTAAGTTATTTAATAATGAGTATTGAAATCAACTTGGAAAGTTTTGTATTTGTTTGTAAAAATTAGGTTAAAAAATTCTTGAACTTAGTTTTCTTACTAAAATAGATTATGATAAATTTTCACTTTAAAGAGAGGTTGATCCAACCATTCTAAAGGGGTTAAATTTCAGTTAAATGGGTATAATAATACTCTATTATCTTACCTTTAATTAGATTTCTGAAGGAAAAAAACAAAACAAAAAAAAATATTTAAATTACTTAGGTTTCATGTATTTTGGTCAATTCTCTTACCTGGTATGAAAATATCTCCTTCATACAGAAATTTTGAAGGGAAAAAAACTTTGCTTTAATAAAATATCACATTAGGAAATATTTTAATGCACTCTATTATAAGGAAAAATATCAGAACAATGTCAGCTGTTTCTTATTGAGTGGAGAATTAAAAAAAATCAGTCTACTGCAACTAAATATCATAAGTATTGCCATTTCCTTTTTTATCCTACACATTTTCATGTATTTCTTCAGACATCGCAGATCCTACTATCCAAGAGATTATGATAATTACTACCCTGAGAACCCACGTTCTAGGCCTTCATCTAGATCAGGCTCAGATTATCGAGGACCTATGAAACATTCAATGAGAGGTTTACCTGGACACCATTATTATCATGAATCATGTAAGTACATTTTTTTGTTTTTATTATCTCTTGAGCTTATACTTATCTTTTTATATTGTCAGGTTTGTTGGTAAAATTCGTCCTAGTGGTATATTTTTGAATTAGCCAAAAAAGTGTAGTTATTTTGTTCTAAATAAGATAGTTTACTAATAAATTTCTTTAAAATTGTTATACCTACTCACTTCTTGGTCCTTGTTGTTACCTCTTGGAGCTTCAACACAATAGCACCAATAACAGGGCAAATGTTTTTAGAATTAATTTGATTCTATAAAGTGTTCTTGAGATAAGGGAAGGAGAGGCTTCTACTCTTGTTTTTTCTTAAGAGACCCATGATCACCTCCACCTCAAGAAGATTTTTCTAAAAATCTACCAATGAACTATCTCTCCAAGGATAACCTCTTTTTGTTAGAGCTCTGAATAATTACCTCCATTTTACTCTTGCTCAATTTGGAAGGCCACAATTTCTATATTTGTTTGTTAACTGATGACTCCACTCCACTCGATGTGGTAAACACCACTCGAGGCATGGGCGAGCTGCTTGTATAGAGCCTCATGGAGTATTTTATACTTGCGGAGGTCTAGGCTGGCATCGACTGGTCCAGGGCCTTCTCTCTGTCAAGTCTAGACCATCTTCTGTGAATTCGTAACAATATTTATTTTGCACATTCTTTATTTTTAAGTTCGTGAGCGTTTAAAAGAAGGGGCCTGTTTAGAATCTAGTAAATGTTAAATTCAGCATTAAAAAAAATCATAGTTTCAAAGGATTAAATGACCATAATAAATTAATGTGGTAATTTATTTCAATATTCATAAATAATTTTATTAATAGTTTATAAACTATCCTATTGTGCAAAGCTATTTTTCATTTTATTTTTTTAATCAATGTTTGATATTTATCTTTTATGAATGATTAAATGATCTTTATCTTGAATTGTAGATGCTCCTTCTACCCCTAGTTACCATGACTACAATCTGAAATACTCTCAACGCACTATAGAATATTTTGAGAGAATGCGACATGTGGACCCCGCAGGTTATGCTGCCTGGTACTCTCAGTATATGCAGGGTAGATTGATGCAGGAATCTAATAGAGGGTTTTCAAGTGATCGAGCATCTGTACACTCAGGTCAGAGTTCATCTAATCAGAGGCATGGGGTTTCTACGTAAGTTTAATCAATTATTGTTCTAAAAAGTTTGTTAATTATCTGTAAAATTTTATTATAATAAATTCATTGTTTTATTAGGCCTCAAGAAGCTGTCGATGACCTAACTAGAGATGAGGATGAGGTCGATNGATGTGGCTGCAAAAAGTTTTATCCTGAAGATATAAAAAATGTTTAAATATAATACACTTTTAAATAATATGAAGAAAAATTATTTGCAAATAATAAAAAATTAATATTAATAAATGTAAATTATTGAATTATTCATATTAACCTTCAGTTGAAAAGTACTTAAAAAGTTCTCATTGAATTGCAGAAAAGATCTTCTTATATAAAGTTAATTATCTAAATTAACTGTGAATTTCATATTGTTAATGATATCTCTTTTTAATAAAATTCCTTTTTTAAATGACTCATACTTAATAGAATGCAATTTCACTAATAATTAAAAGTAATGTTGACTAGCTCTTCACTGTAAAAATGCTGAGACTCAATTGAAGAAGGAAGTAAGCTATCTCCTGCAATTTTTTAACAAAAGACAAAATATGACTTAATAATTACACAAATACTATACTTATAAATTACAATTCATTAATTTTAAATAAATAAATATATATATCCATGGCTGTCTTTCATGTGGCGAGCACTTTTTGCACTGGTCTACCATCCTCGTGCCAAAATTGTTTTGTACACTTCCTTTCTCAGGCAATAACTGATATTCAACTGATTTGTTTTTCTGTAATGCTTTAATTCGTGGGTTTTTCCTGTCCATTGGGTTTAGGGAGGATTAGGACACCTTGGTTTCTTCCCCCACGTTGTATTGTGAAAACATGTTGTGAATCATGTGATTTGATTTGTGAAGTATGTATTTGATTGGTAATATGTGTTGTATACTAGTTATTCTGTCCTGGGATTGCCAGTGAGTGTGTCCAATGCTTGTTTTTGTTTGTTTGTTTGTTTCAGATTTTAAGAGTGGTTTAAGAGTATTGGCCTGAATATGGTCACCGAGTGTGTGTTAAGTTGTTTGTTAATTATGTCATTGGATGATGTTTTCATTTAACAGTACATTAAGAAAGACAAACTCAACACAGTGATAGAAATCATCTATCTGAAATTAAATTTTTACCACATACTCCCTGCCTACTTATACTTTAAGCTGTACATCATTAGTGCGGAATTCAGCAAGAAATATGAAACAATGGACAATATATCAAACAAGAACTATAGGCTTAAAACCAAACATACACACATTTCATAAATGTGTAGGGATTCTTACTGACATACCATTGTAAAAAGAAGAGAGACAACTCCTAGAAAAGAGCATCCAACGCAATTGATTTACAAAAACAAATATTTACAAACATAATAGACAGAACACATATTAACTTATCACAAGGGAAACGAAGACAAATAAGACAAAGAATAGCAGACTCACTGATTAATAAACACAAGAGAATACAACACTACTAAAAACATACAGAGAAAACTTTGTGACAACAACCTAATATTGACCAAAGCAGAAAAGTTAATGTGACAGTTATCATGTACACTCAAGATTACAACAAAATACAACATTTCATGAGTCAAGCAGGCTGTACAGAACATAAAAGTGATACTGCAGATACATACTAATGAGAAATACAAAATACAATGAAGCTATGCCCAAAGGTACTCAATTACACAATGGCACAAGCATATAAACTAGCCATGCACACAGCAAAACTGATCAAAGACTTTCTCAGCCCACCTAAACCTACTTGTTATTGTTTATTGGGGGATTTACAGCCTAAACCTACTCAATAAGTAGTAATAATAATAATGCAAACCAACTGACTGACACCGAATAGGAAACCCGACATCTTCTTAATGAAGGGTCATTTATAAAGCACAAAGAATCCCAAAAAATTAAGAACTTCATGGAAAGAAAAACAACAAAGCACAACTACCAATATGTGGACAACATACTTTGCATACAAGACAATGGAAAAGAGATACATACCTGAATAGCTTACATCCTAGCATCTCATGGATAAGGTGGACAATAAGACAATGATCTATTATTTTCAATTTGATCATTATATGAATCCTCCTCCCTTTGAACAATTACATCCCATATAAAACTTATCCAATGTTTTGCAAAAAGGTGTTTAAATATCAGATTTAGTTTATTTATTTAACAAATTGTGTTTACTAGAGCACATACTGATTTGTGTGTGTGTGTTTGTATATATATTACATTATTAATTTTTGGAGCTAGTTATTTTACTTCACTATTTTAATTTACTCTTTCACTTTTCTAAATTGTCCACTGTTAAGCTCAGTAATTCTTCCCTGGCCAAAATGAGAAAACTAAGAGTGTTTTATTTTAATGCTTTCTAAACAATGAATTTATTAATTATTCTTATTTTATTTTATTTATTATTATATTATTATTATTATAGGAACTTTGGATGGATATGGCAGGTTAATAGTTGTTGAACCCAACTACCCTCTTGACAATCAGTCAGCTTCTGTAAATATCTGCCGTTTTTCCCAGGTTTCTCTTGATAAAGATTCAGAAGATTTCTTTCAAAGTCCTGGACCTTTTATTCCGTAAGTTAAAATTGTTTAATTACCATTGTTACATAGTTGTAGATTACTAGTATGTCCAATAATTACCACAAATAAAGGTTGTAATTCCTTGATGCTCTGCAAGTAAAGTTAATTTTTTAAGGTCAATCTTCTTCCCCAATGAATGTATGCATTTTTGAGAAAATTAAATGGCAATTGAGCTTGAGATTGAACTCTGGTACCTACCATCTCACCTTAATTATCACCATTGCTATTATGTAGTGTCAATTTAATTTTATATTGAAATAGGTTCTATTGACCTATCAGTAGATAAAGAGATATCACATCAATCTTTATTGGCTTCAGCTATACGGCCATCCTCAGTCCTGAAACCAGTTAAATTTTTAATAATTGTTTTATTAAAAAATTAAAATTTCACTTTAAGACAATCTTCTCTTTTTATTACTCATAATTAAGACTCTTGTAATTCTTCTTAAATTCTAATTAATCTTTCTACTTACTATTAGTATTATTATATTAGGCATAAGTACTTTAATACACTTAATGATATTGGAACTAGGAAGCCTAAATGTACTCTTACAAGCCAAATGTAAATATATATTAAACAATTAATGAGAGGGAATAGAATAGAAAAATCTGTCTGTCCCAGCCAGGACTCGAACCTGGATCTCCTGCTTGCCGGGCCGGAATGCAGGAGATCCAGGTTTGAGTCCTGGCTGGGACAGATAGATTTTTTATTCTATTCC
>KZ807800.1:222734-247802 GCA_000696205.2 Oncopeltus fasciatus | reverse complement strand
TTTATATAAATATAAATAATTTTATATTACTTGCAAGTGAGAATTAATTTTAAACCCTAAATTAGATACTCAGTGATTTGTGGTTCATAATATAAATATGAATGTTCTTTATTCTAATTTAAAAAAAATAATAACCTTGATTATGAGGAAATTAAACAGACCATATGTTTAATGCATGGTTTTATTTATTTAATTTTTATTTTAATAAACTTATTACATTGTTAAATAATAATTAAATTATTGTTGTTAAATCAATTATTATTAGATTATTATTTGAATTTTTAGTAATTTAATTTCAAATTTTTTTTTGTGTGTGTGTGTGTTGGGGGAGGAGAGAAAGTTGATTTCAGTAAGGAAAAAAATACTTAATGTTAAGCAGTTTTTAAAAAATAAAGATGCTATTTCTTTATATACATTGTCTCTACAACTGGTATTGCTAAGTGTAAAACATCGCTGAATTAAGTGTTAAAGCCTTTAAGAGAAATGGAAAGTGTTCCATGCATTTCCCTTCATGTCTATTTTGTGTTATTTTCAAGTATTTGTCTTTCTCTAAGCCCTTGCAGATCATTTAAAATTAAAAGCCCCCTAGTACTTTTACTTCTCACTAAGAAGTTAATAGAGATTATTCAATTCTGCCTCATTAAGAATTTAATTTAATTCCTCCAAGAAGTAAACCCTTACTGATTCTTTTTTTTTTTCTTTTTTTTTTTTTTTAAAGTGATGATACTGTAATTAATAAACATTTTTCCCTTATTCAAATGGAGTTTTGTTGACCATAGATTAATATCTAATAATAATTTATTAGATGTTTTTTGTTGGGGTTCGGTCAAAGTAGATAAAAAAAAAAAATAACAAATAAAAAAAATAAAAATTTTGTTGCATAATTTTACTTTAAGAGCTAATAGTAAAACTATTAGCTAATAGTGTGTGTGTGTGTGTGTGTGTGTGTGTGTGTGTGTGTGTGTGTGTGTGTGTGTGNTGCCACAACTAAATGTAATGTGGTATAAAAAGTATGAATGTAGTAAACTATGTAGAAAAATTCAAAACACAAAAAAACACTACAAAAAAAAAAAATTTACCACACCTACCTATCATGAAGGCGAGAGGGGATGTCATGTCACCAAGATCCCATTTTCATGACTGAGGGGTAGGGTTTGAAACTTGTGAGAAATTTTTGAGATGGACAATGTGTGTGGAGGGTATGAGGGGGTAAGTACAAAGGGAGAGCGGCCTGCATCAAAGGGGGCAATACCAGGGGAAAAAATGGTAGTGTATTATTGTGGATAATTAGCTTTAAGGAACTAGGAGAAATGTTTGACAGATTTATTTTGAAGGAAGGCTAATGGTTTTTCAGTATGATGTAAATGTTTGAATAAGTTGAAGAAATTTGTTCTATGTCAGTTCTGTTGTTAACTGGATTGTGTAGTTAATGTGAACAGTTTCAGATAAAAGGCGTTTGTGTTCATAATGTTCAGTGGAAAGAATGGTAATGTTATCAAAGTCAAATATAAAAAGTGTGTCTTTCATGAAAGAAGTGTTTTGTGAGGGCAGTTTTTATTAGTTTTTTCTTCATGTCTTTTTATGATTGCTGATTCTATGGGAAATAGGGAAACCATTATAGAGGAGGATGTCTGTCACACGTTTAATATTTTTGCTATGGAATGTCTTGTCAGAGAAAAAAATATTAAATGTGTGACAGACATCCTCCTCTCTAATGGTTTCCCACCTCACACCATTGAAAAACTTGTGAAGGAATTCTTTATTTTCCACTTCCCAAACCATGCCCCTCCCCCCAAAATAATGACCTCATTTTTCATTCTCTCCTGTATTTTCCAAAACTTTTTGAAAATGTTAAGAAATCCCTTAGACAAACTGTCTCTATCCTTAAGCTTGCTTTTTCTACTAACAAAAGACTAAAATCCATTTACACCATCCTTAAAGACCCCATTAGTTAACAACAGAACTGACATAGAACGAATTTCTTCAACTTATTCAAACATTTACATCATTCTGAAAAACCATTAGCCTTTCTTCAAAATAAACCTGTCAAACATTTCTCCGAGATCCTTAAAGCTACTTATCCACAATAATGTCTTACCTTTTTTTTCCCTGGTATTGCCCCCTTTGATGCAGGCCGCTCTCCCTTCATACTTATGGCCTCTTACCCTCTGCCCTTCCACCACCCACATTGTCCATTTCAAAAACTTTTCACAAGTTTCAAACCCTCCCTACCCCTCAGTCATGAAAATGGGATCTTAGTGATACGACGTCCCCTCTCGCCTTCACGATAGGTAGGTGTTGTGAATTGTTTATATATATTTTTTTTGTATTTTGAATTTTTCTACATATTTTACTACATGCATGCTTTTGATGTCATATTTCATTTAGTTATGGCCATTCTATGTAATGATAATGTAAATCTTTTAATTTTATAGTTATAACAAATACTAATAATCATACTGAGGAATTCACTTAGTTTATGCAGCTTCTAGGTGATGAACTTCTTATATGTAAAATCGATATGCCAAATTAAATTTTAAAAAATTGAAAACTATCATTTTTTATATCCAGTAAGTGGGGTTGAGAAAATATTCAAATAATCTATCATGGGACAACTTCAGTAGCAATATTTCTTTTTAATTCACTAATAACTACTGTATATTACAGATTGGGCTATGGAAAATGGTGCTTGGGGCCATGCCCTTTTCCTTGCTTCGAAGATGGGAGAGAGAACACACAATGACATCATGCTTCGTTTTGCCAATAGCATTCCTCACAATGATCCCTTACAAACTTTGTACCAGTTGATGTCAGGCTTTATTCCTCAATCAGCTTCTGTAAGTTGCACTTTGTGGTATCTTAATTATTCTATGGCCGAAATTTTATTATAATTTATTTTGCAGTGTTGTGCCGACAAAAAATGGTCTGACTGGCGTCCACATCTTGCTATGATTCTTAGTAACCCCACTGGGAATATAAATTTAAATAGGCAAGCAATAATAACTCTTGGGGATTCATTAAGTAAGTCTATAAGTTTATTATCTTATATAATTACAATTTTACCTTTTTTAAGTTTTACATTTCATATTGATATTACAAATTACATTTGTAAAGTTTCTCAGGCTTGGGGAAATTATATTTTTACATAATGCTATTTTATTAATAATTCTTTATTTGATATTATTTTTTTTATTATTCAAAGGGTAAATGTTTTTTTGGAAAATGTCTAACTTCTTAATTTCAATCTTGCTCAGTTAAAGCTATTTGTTTTACCCAAAGACTTTCTCTCAAATCAAAACAATTTCTCTCTCTTACTATAGGCTTTAAAGACAATCATCTCTAACTTTAGTTCCAGTAAAATTAAATACTACTCAAAATACAGACAATTTTTTTTTTTGTCTGTATTTTGAAATTAATTTTTCTTTTGTATGTTTTCGATTGGTTCTTTTCAAGCCTTTTTTCATTAGTAGTCACAGAGGACCTATTATAGATTCAGTACTCTTAGAAAGAAGAATTTCTAAAGAGAATTATCTTGGTTGCATACAGTGAAGTGCATCACTGGTATGGTATGCAATCCGGAAATCAATGAATTTAGAAGGTTACTCACATAGACTAAAAATTAAGAAATTCAGAACACTCTAGAGACACGCCTTTAGAGTTGAAGCACAAGAAATAATTTGTTGAGGTTAATGAGGTACTTAGAACCAGAAAAAAAAAAAAAAAAATTTGAACCCTGGTTTGATGCAGGTTGACATGTGGCAGAGGCTTTCATAATGCTTCATAGATTTTTTTTCTCTTAGCAGAGCAGTGTGGATCAGGAGTGAGATCTGAAAAGCACTTGCATAGAAAAAATAAACATTTCTTGCATAGGACATAAATATAGAAGAATCCAAGCAACTAAATAATGAAGAAAAATCTACCAGGTCCTAAGAAGAAAATATACATTTCTAGCCATGTTCAAGTGCTTGCTCAAACTAGAATGGTATCCCTATATCATACATTCCTTAAATTTCAAGTTAAAGGAAAGTTGCCTTATACTAAATGACAGTGATATGGATTAAAGTTATCTAATTACTATAAAAGGGCAATATTCAACCACAAGAGAAGGATGAGGAGTTAGGTATCTACTCCAGAATCTTAGAATTATCAAAGCATCAGGAAACGATGGATTACCAGGGAAACTTAAATTGTTGAGGAACTTGCAGAATTTCATTTTTGATGCCTGGCAAAAGGAGGAATTCCTTCTGAATGTAATATAATATGTCCAGAGCAAAGTAAGAGTGAATATATCTTTCTTGACTGTTGTGTTCTTGCGTTTTATTATAAACAGGAAAGACAATAGCTAATTCACTGTTAATGTGAGTTACTATATTCTTGCTATTTATATAAGACATATAATGTGCTAATTACTCTATCATTTCACTGCTCCATTTTTTTTTTTTTTGTAATGTAAAAAAGTAATAACCAGAGAATGTTATTAGAACAATTATTGCCTGTTTATCAGATTCCAAAGAAATTCCTGCAAGAATAATTTTATTCCAAACAATGGTAAGGCAAATTATGGCTGTGTTGGGTAGAATATGAGCAGATGTCTGATCCATTCTTGGAATCAGCCATTGGAAAGCAACAGCTTAAAAGACAGATAGCTAGTTGAAAACAACAGCACATTTTTACTATTCTTTATTGCACTATATTTTTTTACAAATAAATATTTTTTTTGTGGTATTTAATCCCATGTAAATTTTAACAATTTTTAGTGCAAGGGAACAATAAAAAATCTAACTGTCCCAGCCAGGACTTGAACCTGGATCTCTTGCTATCTGGGCCGGTGCAATTTCCATTTATGCTACCGAAGCAAGTCTGATAAGTTATTCAATTCCCCGCACTAGTGTCAAGAAAACACTAGAAAATTGTTAAAATTTTAAAAATAGTAAATAACGAGAGTCATTTAAACACCTTGACAATGTCAGCTCCTCCGAGCATAAGACGATATATTTGTCGGCCTTGGAGGTTAGACTCTCGACACTATTTAATAATAACATTATGCTATCAGTAAATAGCATTAAAATAATTATTTAAAAATTTTTCATGTAATAAGCATCATCAGGAATGTTCACGTAGGCTTCGACGGTTGTATGTTTTTTTATCTGATACCCATTTTTGAAACTATTTTTTAACTCCAGTTACCTTAATTTTCATTGAAACTAGCAAGACTACTCATCTTTTAATTGATTAAAATATCATTATTAATGCCCAAAGGACTTTTCCTATATTCCATAAAATTATATTAATTAATTATTGCAGAAGTTCCTCAGATCTTTTTTTGTTTTTTTACTTTAAAAATTGTAGAGAAAAAGCTAACAAATAAAAAAAATAAAAATTTTGTTGCATAATTTTACTTTAAGAGCTAATAGTAAAACTATTAGCTAATAGTGTGTGTGTGTGTGTGTGTGTGTGTGTGTGCGTGCGTGCGTGCGTGCGTGGGCGTGGGCGTGCGCGTGCGAGTGCGTGCGTGCGCGTGCGTGCGTGCGTGCGAAGGGAGTTCGAAACCTTCTCATTCTGACCTAGTAATGAAACAAAAATGTACATTATTTTTTAATATAATGTTACTTATTACGAATACATACATTACATCTATTTATTAGTGTGTATGTGTGTGTGCGTGCGCGCGCGCGCGCGCGCGTGTGTGTGTGTGTGTGTGTGTGTGTGTATTCACTCACACACACTTTGGTTGAACTAACTTTTGTTAATTAATTAAGTTAATTGATTAATAGTTTAAAACAACCAGTTAAATGTTCATGTAAAACATTTGAAATTTTTTCAGTTGTTTATTTTATTTTTGCAGATGCAAGCGGAAGACTTTTTGCATCACATTTCTGCTATGTTACTGCTCAAGTTGAGTTTTCTGAGTTTTCTCCAGACGCTAAACTTGTATTACTTGGTTCTTCTCCCAATCAGGAATTTTCAAAGTTTGCTACCTGCAGATCTATCATGCTTACTATGTGTTATGAGTACGGACTTAAGTTACGACAGTCTACTTTCAGTATTCCTACTCTTCAGGTAGATTATTATCTTAATTTTTGGTACTAATACTTTTGTAGAATTGCACTATATACTTAATAACTACATACTCATTGATAGATTGGTTATTCTGAGTATATTAGAGTAAATATTTTGGGATTTAGGAATAAATAAGGAGCCAAAATATAAAGTTTAGTCTCTCATCTGTACATTGTACACTTAAAATTCCTATTTTAAATAATATGTATTATAGTAAAATTAGATATATTTTATGAATATTTGAAATTAATATATTTTTGTTTATGCTCGATGAAGGTTAATTGCTTACTTCTTTTTACTTGTGCCTGGATCTGTTGATGCCAATTGGATATTTTTTCTACAGACAAGTGCTGAAAATCGTCACAAATGACACATCACTCTTTTATGTCAAATGCAAGTTTCTTGAATTTTGTAATGTTTATTAACCATACAAAAATTATCAATTCATAAGAGTGTAAAGGAAGTGTAAAGGGGATGGCTGCAAAGGACTCTTAGACTGATATTTTAACTTCCTCAAAATTATCAAATTTTTTTTCTTTGAATAAAATGGGCCATGAATCTAAATAATTTATAATCTGATGATAGGAAGGCCTGAACTAAAAGGTGGATGAGGCAGGAGTTCAAAGCCATGGAGTTCTTTATTTTTATTTATTTTTTTTTTTTTTTAAAGATAATCCTTTCCTCACAGGAAGTGTGAGGAATATAATAATCTTATTGGAATGAAAACTACTTTGAAGTTAATCAAAGCAGGATAATGCACAGATAACTATGTGTGCAATCTTTCCAGTTGTTTGTAGTAGAGCTCAAAATTCATAGATCATCCATTGGGAACAAATACTTGATGAATAACACCTTCAAAATTCAAAAACACAAAGTGTGGATTTTTTTTTTCAAATTGCCCCCTTGCAGGGGAAAACGGAAAAGCAGTTTGACCGCTATCTAGCGATTGCTTACAGGTTTTCGAATTTCCCATGTAAACCTAATTTTCATCATCTGGTAAAATTCATGAGAAGGATTTTTCAATAAATTTTCACAAATTTCTTACCTCTTACTCATAGCTGAGTAGGACCAGTTTACTGCTCTTTTTCACCTTCTCCATGGAGAGTAGATGGCGACTAACAGTATCTTTCCACAAACTACTCTCCCTGGCAAGTTCTGGAGTACTTGTGCATGGATTTGACTGAACAGCTTCTTGTGGAACCTCAACAATATCATTTAATGCTTAACCAAAGCCCTTCTTCCTGTTCAACGTTTTATCTCCACTGCTAAATTTTCAAACTAACTCTGTGCAGCTTCATTTTTATTAATTACACGAGTTGCTTCAGAGGCTTTAAAGTTTTTTCTGTAATTTGTTAAAATTACCAGAATTTTGTAGGGCACTCATATTTTTCTTTGAAACAAATAACTTAACTGAGGTTTTTTTAAGTTTTTTTTATAAGAAGTTGAATGCTATTTAAGAAGCTTAGAGAATAAGTAGTGGTAAGTATTAAATAGGATTAAAACATTTACAGACCTAAAAATTGAAATCTCAATGTCTTCTTTTTTTTTCTTTCTATAAACCCCCTTATTTTGTTTTTAAAATTATTCAGTTCATTTAAATTTAGCTCAATAAGTGTTTGTTTGTGCTCGTGCATGCACACCTATGCTTTTTTTTATCTATTATTATTTATCTGTGGACCCTCTAGTTTTTGCAATTTTTAAAATAAAAATCCAAATTTGGTAATTGAGCTCATTAAATGAGTTCATTAATAGTGGGAATTGATCAAGGGGTTTGGATTTTGGGAAGTACAACTTCCCAATTGAAAAAATTGAAAAATCATTATTATTGATAGATTTGAGAAAATATAGATATTACAGGAAATAATTTGTATGAGATGTAATTTTCTAATATTTAAATCAAAACTAATTAAAAAAGATTCTTCAAAATTGTAAAAAGAACATTGGATGGACACCTCTCTTTCTAAAGTATGGAAACAATTTAGTTTTTGATTTTCTTTTAGCGTACTGTTGAACAGATTTGTCTTTAGTTAAAAATAGAACGAGTAGACAAGAGATGTTTAGAAAAAAATATTATTGAATAATTACCAGTATCGTGTTTATTATTTTTGTTATGAATAAATTTATGAAACAATACGTTAAAACATAATTTTCTAATGTTTGTGTACTAACACAATATTTAGTTGAAAACATTTTAACAATTTAGCATGCCTCATACATTTTTTATTATTATTTATAAGTGGTTGGAGTTGGGGTCTTCTTTGTCATCAACCAATTACTTTTTGAAAAGTAAATTTTGATTCAATAAATGCAAGGGAATAGAATAAAAATCTTACTACCTCAGCCGGGACTCGAACCGGGGAACTTTTTATTCTATTTCCTTGCATTTATTGTATAAAATTAGTGAGGGATTAAATACCACAACTAATAAAAGTATTAAAAAAAAAAAGAAATATAAGAAAAAAAACGAAAGTCTAACAAATAGCTGACAATGTTAGCTTCTTCAAGCGATATATTCGTCTTACTCGGAGGTTTAGACTCGGAGTAAAGTGCGGGGAGTTGAAAAAATTATCTGGCTAGCCTCGGTGTGTAAAACTAGCATTCTTTTCTGGAAAGCAGGAGATCCATAACTAATATCAGTATTTAAAAATTAAATTTTGATTGTATACTATTACACCCTATTTTTATACTTTGTCTTGGCTCCTTCTGATCTAAGAGGACTATAGGTACTCATTTTTATTATTATTGTGATTTAAAACAAATATTTATATTTATAGGTATACAAATTGATTTTGGCTGCCCGGTTAATTGATAATGGAAGAATAAGGAATGCCTTGCAGTACTGTGACCTTTTGGCTCAGGAAATTCTTGGAGGAAATGCTTCACCTCAGAAGTCTCTGATTTCGACAGTCATTGACATCTCTTCGAGGCTCAAAATGCTTGATCCTGTCCTTGCTCTCTCTGGGAATACGGACAAGGATCCAGATTGGTTGTCTAGTCTCAAACAACTCTATGAGAACTTACAAGTATGTATAAAACCATCAATTTAAGATAAATGTTTTTAAAAAAAATCAGTAGAAATTCACATTTTAAAAGAATAAGTTTTTTATTTTGAGTTAGACCTCATAAAATATTTAGCAATACCCTTCATGGATTACTTAATTATTTTTAATTTTTATAATTTTTGCTAACTGTTAAAAAAAATCGAAAAGACTGTAATAATACAAAATTTTAATTCTTCATTATTAAGTGTTTCTCTTCATTGAATTGACAATAAGTTTCTCGAAAAGTAATTACTGACCTCTGTAACTTATAATTGCATTATAGTGATGCTTCTATGCAACTCATGATCATTCATTTTAGTTCCCTTCATTTATAGCTGCAATCAATTTTCTTCAAGGTGGTTTGGTTAGCTTCATATTTTTTTCTATTCTACTTTTTTTAAAGAAGTAATTAATTGTGTCTTTCTTTTATTTAACTTATAATCATTAATTTATTATTCTCTGGATAAATATATAAGTCCTGTTATTACACTACTTGTTGATGCCATTTCAAAATAGGGTATTTCTTTTATCTCATCATCTCAGATTATAGTGAAACTATCATTACTCTCAGTATGCTTGGCTAAAATATCTTTTTTCCACTTATGAAACAATCAAGTATTCTACGAAAAATGATAATTTTGAATTAATTCCAAAGGGATGAAGCTTTCAAAATAGTGACTAAAATTTGTGTGTATATATAAGTGTCCACTCTTATAGAGATCATATGTGTATATTTCATTGCCCTACAGTCTGTTTTCAATGAAATTTGGAATTTAACTTTTAAATGGAAAAAGAAAGTTTGAGTTCAATGCTGAACTAACTCAAATCTTTATTAGGAAGGTGTGATTGTACATCCTTTAAAGAGTTCATATAAATAGATCACAAGAATAGATGTCATCCTAAGAGCACAGGAATCTCTGTGTGTGTGTCAGAATAGACTTTTCTGATACCCGAACAGATTCCTGAACTCTAATGATGATATCTTTAATATTGAAAGTGCTCCTCTGCTAAATTATTTAGAAAACTGTGTAAATATAAGAATGTTCAATTGTGTGAAAATCCTTCAACTTTCTCCCTTTTTTTTCTTCAATGTACTAGAGCCAAAGCTATTCATATATGGAATATAAGGAATAAAAACTGCTAAACTTTGCTTGATAAGAATTATATATAAAGCTGAGCACTTTCAAAATTCAGTGCTCATCTTCAGAGCCCATAAATCTATAAATAGAATATTTAAAATTCTTAAACAGTATTTAAAATTCTTAAAAGTCTAAATATTCAACATTTATTCAAAAATTATATCACAATTAATTAAAGAAAGTTAATAAATAGCAAAAAATCAAAATACTATTAAAGTCTATTATTTATATAATAAATAAGTAATAAGTAATAATAAGTGTGTTTGTGTTGTTATTAATATTAAATTAAAATATACTTTTTATAATCAAATATAAAGTGTGTTCACTACACTATTTATCCCCACCTGTTCTTATTTACTATATATATCGCGGTTGCGAGTGTTTCATTTTCTATGTATATACATACACATTTTTTTAATGTTGTTTTCAGTAAATTTAATTTTCCTTTATGTAGGATGAACAGGAATTTGTGAACCATAGTCAATCTCCTGTGACTGTTAGTGAGAACAGCCATGGCTTCTCTCATCAGAACCTCTCATATCAGGTAATGCATTTTATTTTATTTTTTCTATTTGTTTCAATTTAAATTATTTCAGTCCAAAAAAATAAATGGTGGAATATTTTTGGAAATTGGCTTATATTTAAGACAGAATTAGGTAATGATACTTTTTAAATAATGATTAACAATGAAAATAAAAATAAATAAATTATTATTAGTTATATTATGTTTTTGTTGGGGTTCGNTTATTCGATTTTTTGTTTGTTAGGGTTCGGTCATGGTAAAAAAAAAATACAAATTTTAAAAAAATGTTTATTTTTTAAATTATCTGCCGACGTTTTGTCTTACAATATCATAAAGGCGAAATGGGACGTAGTGTCACCAAGATCCCACAAAGTCCCATGATAGCCCTGAAGATGGCTTACAATGTATGACAGACCGTCGGCAGATAATTTAAAAGATACACATTTTTTAAAATTTGTATTTTTTTAAAATCTATCTTGACTGAACCCCAACAAAACATCTAATAATAATATCTATGGTCAAAAAAACTCTCCATTTAAATAAATTATTGTTATCTGTTTGAAAAAATATATTTTTTCTTTTGATTTTAGGTATCAGACAATCAGTCTAATTCATATATTGATTCCGGATCAGGACCAGTGTCTATAGGTGTACCAACATATCCAGTTATGAACCAAACTCCAAGTACAAATGTTGCTACGTATCAACATCTTAATCCATCTCTCCCCTCTGGACCATCATCTTTCCAGCCTCTTAGCCAGCCTCCATCACAAGTTACTTCAAGAATTCAGGTATTTATCTCTTTTGTTAAGGAATGTTTTATTAGCAAAAAATGGTAAGTGAGTACTCATTTTAAACTATATTGATTTAAAAGATGCTTTTGATTACATTTTTTTGCTTAACTAGATAATTCCAGATGAATGTTCTCTGTTAGGGCTCTGGTTAATAATTGTCAAATCATTATCCAGGTAATGAATTAGCAAAACTAATTCTATGCTTGTTGGTGTTTATGTAGATTCTGGGGTTATTTCAGTTATCTCTGTTCCCAATAGCTGACTTATTTTGAATCTGGTCTATGAGTAATTAATAGAATCATAAACTTCGATAGATGCTTGCCTTAAATTAAGCAAATTATGAGAAGAAAACTTCTTTCCCACAGTAAGAAAGCAGTTGATATAAGTGTAACAACTCAGTTCTCTTAGAAAATTAATATTGCCCCTCTCAATTTGCAGAGCTTCTTGGTTACATAACTGAGTTTCCTAGTAGTCTTTATTTTCATTGTATGGTTTTCCATGTATTAATAAATATCTCTTCTCTAAAAATTTGCTTCATTATATTTAATCTTTGAATCGTTTTGTAGTAGTAAATTGTATTGAATGCTCTGAATATTTTAATTAGTTATTGAAAAATCCCTTAAAGCCTTTCGAACCATCCAATAAATATGTCAGATTTATTTACTTATTATTCATTTATTTTTCAATACATATTCTTTTTGTTATTTTTATAAATATTATTTTTTTGTGGTATTTAATCCCACATAAATTTTACTAATTTTTAGTGTAAGGGAACAGAATAATAAATCTAACTGTCCCAGCCAGGACTCGAACCATGAAAAAGTAAATAACGAGAGTCATTTAAACAGCTTGACAATGTCAGCTCCTCCGAGCATAAGACAATTTATATTTGTCGGCCTTGGAGGTTGGACTTTCAACACTAGTGCGGGGAATTTAATAACTTATCAGTCTGGTCCTGGTAGCATAATTAGTGAATGCACCGGCCTGGATAGCAGGAGATCTAGGTTCGAGTCCTGGCTGGGACAGTTAGATTTTTTTATTCTGTTCCCTTGCACTAAAAATTAGTAAAATTCTTTTTGCTATTTTACCAATTGCACTTTATTTTAATGAGGTATAATTATTTGAGTTAATGAAAGTATAACCAATTAAAGAAAAAATAAAATAATTTTGGCTAAAATATCTTTTTTCCACTTATGAAACAATCAAGTATTCTACGAAAAATGATAATTTTGAATTAATTCCAAAGGGATGAAGCTTTCAAAATAGTGACTAAAATTTGTGTGTATATATAAGTGTCCACTCTTATAGAGATCATATGTGTATATTTCATTGCCCTACAGTCTGTTTTCAATGAAATTTGGAATTTAACTTTTAAATGGAAAAAGAAAGTTTGAGTTCAATGCTGAACTAACTCAAATCTTTATTAGGAAGGTGTGATTGTACATCCTTTAAAGAGTTCATATAAATAGATCACAAGAATAGATGTCATCCTAAGAGCACAGGANAAATTATTAAATAAAATCAAAGTAATTATAAGCACTCGCAGCTGCGATGTATATAATAAATATGTACAGGAGAAAGAGTGTAGTGAGCACATAAAAAGAAAAAAATATATAGATTATTAAATTTTTGGGGGACTTCTCGCCCTTCGTCAGAGAGGAGTTAAGAGAGAGTCTCTTCAAATTTAATTTAATTTTTCTTTTTGTATGTTCACTACACTTTTTCTTCCTCCTGTTCTTATATATATAGAAAAAAAAAGCCAGTTATGATGTACCAGTATTAAAGTAAGCAAATATGCCATGTTTTATTAAAAGATTGGCATAAAAACATGTAAACAATCAATTTGATCTTACTAGCAGAAGATGGCAATAACGGTAAAATGTAAGATCACTAATGATTCATGATTGTTCCAGAGGGAAGAATGAGAAAAATACTTAATTAAAATTATATTTCTTTTAAAATGTTATTGAACATATATGATATAAAAATAAATTGTTTAACTATTCTGGTCTAATAATTATTGTAACACACCATAAACAACAAATTCATTCAATTATGGTTATTCAATTTGGTTTTCCTCTAAACCTCCCTTCCCCTCATTCAATTTCAGTCAAAAATAATTTTGTTGGTATGGTATGCAATAGAAAGCTTAAAACACTTTTTTTACTTTATATTTTAAAAAAATATGGGGTCACGCTCAACCCTTAAAATTCATTTTTCAAATATTTTCTTAGTGTAAGATTTTTTTTAAATGTTGGAAAATTAATTTTATACCTATTATGTTCTATAAATTTTTCTTAGCACTAACAATAATGAAGGTCTTAGTGATTTTAGGAGTCTCTCTCTGACCCCTCCCTCCCCCTCTCTCTTCCCACTAGATATATTTCAGTTTTTAATAAATAAAGTATTTTTTGCATAAATAATCTATTTACAGATGATAAGCTCATTTACTGATGATATAGTACATATATTTTCTTTTGTAAGATCAGTGATGAGTCTAAGAAATTTTTTTAGACTCTTTACTGATTCTTTTTTCTTAATGAGTAGCTTGATTCCATATGAGAAATTTGCTGTAGGTATTACTCTTTTAGTAGTAGAGAATTTGTTGGGGTTCAGTTAAGGTTGGTCCAAAAAAAATATAATTTTAAAAAATACATTTTTTTAAATTGTATTTTTTTGGACCAACCTTGATTTAACCCCAACAAATTTTCTATTAATAATCTCTATGGTCAAAAACCCTCCAGTATTACTCTTTTAAGTATCACAAGTTTTACTTGCTGTAATTTTTAATTTGAGTTTATTATTATTATTATATTATTAGGCCAAATCACTCAATATGTCTGAACCATGTTCATAAACATTTTCCTTGTGTTTGTGATAAACTTTTCGTTTTCTTTTTTTTTTTTAGGCTGACCAGTCCCTGTCTGAAGACATTTATCATGCAACAGGTTTTATGCCCCCATTATCATCACAGGCTCCTCCACAACACAATTCAATTGGTAAACACTTTACCATCAACAAACTAAAAATAGAAGTTGAATGAGTTATAATAATTTATTCAAATTTGGAGTAAAAATTGTTATTTCATTTTGAAAATTTTAAATAGGAATCAATTGTGATAGTTAACAATCAGTAGTTTTCTTATTGTCAAATGAAAAAAAAATATGCAGAGAGATATGTAATGTTCATATTTTGTAGTAATTATTGTGCCTTATTAAAATATAATTAGGTAAATAAAGGGTTATTATCACTACCAATGAATATAGAACTATCATACCTTCTATTATCCGTCTTCATTGGTTTCTGCAAACCATCTTCTGGTTTGAAGATGGTTTGCAGAAACCAATGAAGATGGCTAATAGAAGGTATAATAAAATATAATTAATTTTTAATCTATGAAACATACATTTTACTCCTATCATACACATTTTTACTGATTTATTATTACCTTCAATGTTTTGAAAAACTTAGTTTTGTGTTTTGTCCCCTTCATTGTTTTCTTTATTGCATATCAGTTGTTCGTTAAATTGCTAGTGGTTGCCAAAAAAAACCATATTCTCATAATTTCAGTAATGTGTTCTAGTCCATGTGATTTTTTAACACTTATCTTAATATAGTTGGATATTATGGAGTTAGAATTTTTTTAAATATGTATTTTTTAATAATCCGCCAACGTTTCGGTTACTCATCTCGTTCTTTAATAACACCTGTACCTTTAGATAATTGATTTCAATTACCCNATAATTGAATTTTTTTAAATAAATAAATCTTTATTAATTATATTCTGTTATTAACATTTTGTAATTTGATGTAATAGAGAAATTACAATAGAAAAAAAAATAAAAATAACAATCAAATAAATAAGTGACATCACTGAGCAGGGAGAAGGGGCCCATCGACCCTACTCCCAACGAGTAAGAATTAGATGCAGTTTTTATTATGATTCGCCATATTTTGTTGTCCTTTAAAGACACTTATTTTTATTAAGGAATTTTTACCAAAATAATTATAATTTTCTTGTACTTCACATGAAAAGGTATTTCATATGTGAATATTCGCTGTTTTGGCCTATATTACATTTATTATCAATGTGCCTAGTTTTTGCTCTTCATGCTAAAGTCCTCAGAGTTCCTCTGGATTTTTTATTTGTTGAAGGTTGTTTACTGTCTTCAGTTCTAGTTTTTATTTTTAAAAAGGATGGGGTTTTTTAAATTTAAACTCATAATTGTTCATTATAGAACATCGTACTTCCCAAGCTACTGCTTTATCTGAACCACTTATTATCCCAGGGTATGGATCACCAAACTATCTTCAAACATATCACATATTAAAAAAAAAAAAGGACTTCTAAAAACTCTGGCATACTAGAACTTCAGTTGCCATTCCATATATTGCAGGCACTATAGTGCAGAGATTTCCAGAATGCATAACATTAAAGGCCAATATATGACAAGCAGAAATTTTGTCTCCTCCTAAAGACGGTCTCCATGGATCTAGAGTATACAGTATGAATATACTATACTAGAACTCTCCTCTATATAGAGTTCTATATTCATTGGTGGTAGAAATAATAATAACCCTTTAGATTATATACTATACTAGACTTTACTCGTGTTAAGAACCAATTGACCCACAAATTAGCTATTGCAGAATATGTTTGTTACACTTGGTATCCAATTTGATTGAGTTGTAAATGGTTATAATGGGCAAAAATTATAGAAGTACTGAACAACAAAATAGAGAAGAAGGACAATTATGCCCAAAGAGCAGTTTAGAAAGCAATAAAAATAACCAGAAACCCAAACAGGGAAGGTGGATATAAACTTAGTTTAGCCCTTCTTTGGCATACTTACTAAAACAATACCTAAAATGGAAGACAGTATCACTCGATTTTCCATTAGCACAGGACTTAGCAAGGACGAATGTTCATTAGAATTACAGGCTGCTATGGGTCCAATTTTGACACTTTTTATTTATATATATATGCACTCTCCTCTTCTTCTTTCTTCTGCTACACTATTGAAGAAGCTAGCTCAACAATAAACAAAAGCTTAAATACAATGATCAATCCAGAAGAAGCATTCAGTTATAATAAATTTAATCCAAAAATAGCCTCAGAAAAAAAAAAACCCCTTGTATCTGTGGTCACATTTAAAGCAGAATAAAATTATTTATTTATATAAATATTAAAAATAGTTATACTTTTTGGGTGTATTATTTAAGATTTGTTTGATTACCTTTGTTCTGTTTTAAGGCTCTAAATGGTTTATACATATTTATTTGATTCACTGCTAATATTTTTAAATGTTTCAGGTTATATACCCTCACAAGCGTCTGATGGGACTCATAGTTTGCCAGGAAACATTGACTTGTCAAGTAGTAATGAAACAGCTTCTTGGGAGCCAAGACAGCCCCCAGTTTTGCAGACCTCCTCAGAAAATTCTCAACCACCACGAAATAGTTTCTTTAAAGCAACTGAAGAACAGCTTAAGGTAAAATTTTAGAAATACTATTTGGCTGTATTGAAAATAAATTGATTTATATAAAATATAGATAGCTATTTTTCCCAAATCTACACTGACTGGGGCTTAAGAATTCATTTACTCTTTATTGTGTATTATTTTATACGTATGAATAAATTCATTCGGAGTATATTTTTCTTTTGCTAGTTGCTTTTTATTGATATTTTCTATTAAATAAAATGAAATGTATGAATGAAACTTAATGCTTTTCCTCCAGCTTAAGGTGGCTCAACAATGCAGGAAATCATAATTGGAATTTAACTCATAATTGAATTCATCTGAGTTTTCTCTTTAATTTTTTTTGCTCAGCTCTTGATTTTATCCTTAAATTCATAAATAATACAGTATATGCGTCTACTACTAATTTGTTGTGTAAATTCTAAAATCAAGAAATACAAATTTCATCTCTGATGAGTTTTTATAGCCTTCTTTAATAACCTTGATAAATAACTTGTTTGAAGCAATATTAAATTTTATTATCACTTTTACTTATTTTTAAATTAAAAACATTCTATAGGGAAGATATGTTTTTTGTCATTTTTAAAATTAAAGTTTTCATTAAAAATACAAAATATTTCTGTATGCCTTCATAATCCCTGAAGTAGGTTACTAAGTTTGTTTACAGCTGAAATTTCTTTCCTTGGATGAATCTAATTCTCAGGAATTTAAACTTTATAATCTGGTTTTCTTTTATAACATAGCATTTAATCCATTTTTTTTTCTTTTTCTTTTTCATACCAAAGCAATACAGTAGACTGAAAAAATCAGAACCATCAAAACAGCTTTTCATTTAATTTTAAGTAACTGTGCACTTATTTACTCAGAAAAGTTCGTTAAAATTTTCAAACTAGGTATTGGAGTTGATATAACAATTATTCTGATGATTTTCAACAATCTTAGTCTGAGCCCTATACATTTTATGGACTTCATAATTTTTTGGTTATTTGATTTTAAATATTCTTCCTTAGAGCAGCTTGCAGTCAGTGGTTCCTGTTATTGTTTCCTGTTGTTTCTTTTTAGTTGCAACAGTGTTAGAGCAATGGTTTTCACTTTCATGCTCCAGGCATGATATTTCAAGGAATTAACTCCTTGGAAGCTTCAGGGACAAATATTTCACTATTTTATTCTTGGAATAATTAGATGAACATGTCCTGGGACTTGCTGAAAATAAGACTCAATACAGTAGGTATATTGTCCAAGACTTTAATTGACATATTGGACTTTAAGAAATTGATATAAGCATCAGCATTGACATATTGGCAAAAGAGGAGCAAACCTCATACTGAATAAGAGGACAAACATCATTTTCAATATTTATAATAAATCAATTGTGTAAATGATAAATAATTTGAGCCTGATAATCAGAAACAGGCACTGTTATTTCCTATGAAATATGTTTTGACAGCCTTCAGTTCCCTCTGAATGTTAAAGACATGATTAGGTAACTTTCAGGAATGGAAGATTCTCATAATCCAAGTATCCAGCACTTTGTTGTTAATGACATCATGCCAAGTTTACCTCCAATAATGAAACATATGATAATAATGGAATAAGAAATATGGTGTAACTTATAATGCATTCTCTTAAATATTTACTGTACCTTCTTCATTAGTGATAGTTTTTTTAACCCACTATACTTGTATTTTTTCTTCTTAAACAATATCTTAGACAGGTTTATTATGAGTTATCTCTAACTTCTAAATGCTTGTTATTATTTCAATTTCCTTTAGTAAACTATTGAACTACTGAACCAAAGATAGATTCTGGTATTGACTTGCCTCAATAGATTTCAAATATATTGAACTAACAAAAGTAATATATTTTGCTTTTATGAGGTAATATAATATTATTAATTTTTAAAATGTGCAGGAACTACATCTTTCAATGTAGTAATTCAATTGTCAATTAAACTTAAAGTAATATTTCAATTACTATACTAAAACCAGCCACAGTTTGATTCTATTCTTTTAATGGGTTCATACTCATTATGAATACACATTTTGTCATACGTATGAGTAATTTAGGGATAGATATGAAGAAATAAATAAACACAATAAAGTGGATATAAATAAAAATAAAGTAATATATGGTGCATTACATGCGTTCTGATTTTGTATGTGCATGTATTTGCCTTGAATACCAATGTTACATTATTACCAAAAAGCATGCTTTTTGTTTTCCTTTTTTTTTTTCGTTACTCATATACATTAAATATTAAATTAGTATTTTAATTTTTCAATGCCCTGTAATACTACGAATTCAAAATAAGCTTCTTTTTTTTTCTCCCTCCCGATGAATCACTATGCTCTCATATAATTTGATGTGTCATTGATCTTTCTTCAATTCTTCCAAAAAGGATATAAAATCAGAAGTATGCAGGTTTGAATATTTCTGTTGAAAGCGTTTGATGTTCATTGTTTAGACGTTGCATGTTCTCTACTTAGTACCAGTGCTTTCTTCCCTTCTGTTGTCGTTTTTTCACCATTATAACTTTCATTACCATATTTTTGTTTGTAAATATCATCTTTTTTTTTCCCTGCTGGTTGGTGTGTTTAGTTTTCTCTGAATGATCTTCTTCATTGATTTTTTTTTTTTTTTTTTTTTTTTTTTTTCCCTGTAGTTTTAAAGTATTTTATTTCTAGCGGCAGTTGTACAAGTCTAAATTAGCAAATAATAGTTTTTATGGCTATTTACTTTTTAAGAAAATTTTGTAAGCATATGCTTAAATTCAAATTTTTCAATCTCTAGTTTTGCAGACATAAATTTGAAATGTGTGAAGGAAATAAATATCCAGAGGAAATATAATTTTAACAATATCCTTGAATTGAATTAAAAGCTTTTTAAAAATGCTATAATATGTAATCAAACAATATAATAATTTCTAAAAAGTTTTTAAAATAGTTTTAAATAATATATATCTCGAATATATACTGGTATTACTGTATTTGGTTTTTACTTAATCATAAATAAATTATATTAAGAAAGTAAAATCCAACTTTATTTTTTCATTATTGGTTTACTTTTTAAGACTATTTTTGTCTTGATTGTCTGTGCCTGCACTATTTTGTGAACATTCTTCTGGTCGCAGTTTGACCGATCATGGAAAATTGGAAATTTAAACAGTCATTGAATGATAAATAGCTGTACTATGTAGCTATGGCAAGTTTAAAATTAAATTGGAATTAAGTCCCGCACATTGGTCCCACGGTTATACTAAATTATTTTTTAAAAATTTAAATAATAAATTATATAATTGAAGGGATGATAATAAAGTCAATTAATAGATTAATTAAGTATAACACAGCATAAAAGTTTAGGATTACTTATTAATAAATAATTGAATATATATTACTCGTATGGTGTATCTAAATTTAAGAATTTGGTTAATTTGTCTTTTTTAGTCTTGAAAATGGTCCTGTGATACCAAAACATTGGCAATTTAATGAAAAAATAGTGGTGTCATAAAAGTATATTATTCCCATCCTCATTAAATGTTTTAACTCTTATGATTGGAGGTTTGTTGGCCGTCGAGTATTGTGTTGCAGAAATTAGTCAGGGTTTCGGTCAGGATCAGAAAAATAAAACCCCAAACTTGTTTGATAAATGTTTTACTTGTAAGTCGTCATCAGGGCAATGGTGATATCTGGAAAGATCTCCAAGGGAGGTTTATGATTTCTGCTATGTGACCATAAACCTTCCTCGGAGATCTTTTCAGACATCCCTATTGCCCTGATGATGACTTACAAGTTAAGCCGAAATATCAGCAATAATAAAATAATTGCCCAACAATTTTTGATACTTTATTTTTCTGATCCGTTTTAACTCTCAGCAGTTAATAGTTAGCCCTTAATAGTGCTTCCCTGTCGAAACCTTTTTAGTTTTGGGGAAATTTTTGCTTACTATCAAGCATAATCTAGATGCTTAACTGGTCATATTAAGACCAAATATGTTAAATATAGTTTAAATGAAGAGTTATAATTGGGAAATTGAAAATCCTCGTGACATATTAAGTTTTCTTCTGGTATCATTTTTTGTGGCATTACTAATTTCCATTCCTATATACCAGAAACATAGAATTAATGTGTTAAATTAAAAGTATTANGTGCTTTCTTCCCTTCTGTTGTCGTTTTTTCACCATTATAACTTTCATTACCATATTTTTGTTTGTAAATATCATCTTTTTTTTTCCCTGCTGGTTGGTGTGTTTAGTTTTCTCTGAATGATCTTCTTCATTGATTTTTTTTTTTTTTAATTTTTTTTTCTCAATGTTTTTAACTTTTTTCTTATTGCAATAGAATAAAATAAATTGTCTAGAATACATTCATTTTCATTTTTCACAAGTATTTAAAATTTTTTCTGTGTTTTTCTGTCTAATTTTTATGATTCTATATGGGAATGAATTCCAAGGCCTTTTATAATTATAGCTCTTAGGGAGTTAAACTTTTTTTATTTGCTCTTGAACTATTTATGTTGGATTACTGATTTGTTAATGTGCTTTTTTTTAAATGTAGTAAGGAAGATATATTTCTTATAATTAGTACAGATTTTATTCGTCTAAGTAACTAGCATTTTTCTTTCATAAATAAATTGCAATGAATGATATTTTAATGCTTAAACCACTTTTGTCTCATTATAGGATAGAATATTTTGTTTAACAAAAGCCAAAAAAAAGTCTTATTGTTTAAAATAATCTCATAAGTAGTATTTTTTTTTTTTTTTTTTCTAAGAATTTAGTTAGAATTAAAAAGTTGTATTTTTTCATATTGAGTTCTGATTTCCCCTATGCTAATAAATAGCTCTTCTGGTTATTTGTCTTTTGTATTTTTATAATGATAAAAATTATTATTATTTTAACAGATGAGCATAATTGCTTAAGTATATTTGTCTTTTGAGGCTTAGATTTTATTTTTACTCTAAAATAATATCCATTAGTTTAAACTTTTTATTGGTAAACAAAATGATTAAATGCTAGGGAATAGAATAAAAAATCTAACTGTCCCAGTCAAGGCTCGAACCTGGATCTCCTGCTATCCGGGCAAGCCCGTTTTCCACTAGTACTGGGAATTTAATAAGTTATCTAGCTCTCCCAGTTGCGTAATTGGAAAACGCGCTTGCCCGGATAGCAGGAGATCCAGGTTTAAGCCCTGGCTGGGACAGTTAGATTTTTATTCTATTCCCTAGAATATTATCGTTTAAAATTTACGTGGGATAATATGCTACAATAAAAAAATAAAATGATTTATATTTAGTTCAATGACCTGTTTATTTCTTTCCTTAGTAATATATCAATAAAACATAGGTAATTTTGCACTATTGACACTTATTTAATGTCCATAACAATCTGTTTCTTATAAGCTTACTTTATTTTTTATCTCCTATGTAGTTATTTAGGGTCATGGGGGAGTGAGATGCACTACAATGCTACTGTCTTATTCATGGGAACAACATCACTGGGCATTTTTATTTCTTGATAATCTGGGTAGAATTCAGTTTCGCAGCATGGGTGCCCCATAACAATCCCTTGGGTTTTGCCAGCTATCCCTTCTATCGTACAAATAGAATCCTAATATTTGAGAAGTTGTAGGTTTATAGCATAGGAAGACGAGATTCAAAATAATTTATCAGTAATATTAATAGTCATACTTCATCCCATTGATATGTCTTAGGAGCTGCATATAAGCTATGCAGAATATTAGCAGATCATAAGGCTATTGTCATACCAACAATAAAATACAACTGGAGAGAACTCAATAAGTATTAAAATAGGCAGTAATGGTGGGTAATAGTTTCACTAGTAACTTACAATAGATTTTAATATTTTTGATTAATTATCTTCACCAATAAATTCATGTTTTAAAGATTTGAGTGTTCATGCAAACTATCCTGTTTAATCCTTAAGTAAGTAAAAAAAATAATAAAATATTTTTGCATAATCTGAGGTGTGTGTTTGAAATTCTAATGATGAATGGAAGATTATTGCAGGTTTTTTTTTTTGTCATTTTTGCACTTTAACAAATTTACTCTAAATGTCTTTTATTATGAATTAATTATTCATGCAGAAATTTGTTTTATGCCATAATCCATATATATTCTGGGCTTAATAATATAATTCAATAATTCGATAATAGTGTCAAAATTGTAATTTAAATATTTATTCTTTTTATTGACTTCAACTTCGTGGTCATCACCTTGGTATGTACTAGACACCTGAATAATTGAGTGTAGAAGATGTTTCTAATCAAGTTGTTATCAGGTATCAATAAATGAGATAGTCAGCAAGTTTCTTCTCTGCTGTCGACATCAAGAACTAAGTGTATTGAATGCAATATTCAAGTTTCCTTTTAAGCAAAATCTTTGAATTGTAGCTATTGAGGTTGTTCTCATGACAGATTTTTGAAATTTTTCTTTGTTCCTACCTATGAGAACAAAAATGATATTATTAATGTTTTCAATTGTTTATTGATAAAAGAAAAATTGTAGGAGTGAAGGTTAACCCTAATTCTAAATTTTAATTTTATGGCCTCAAAACTATCCTTTTCTTTATGAAACTTATCTTTTCATTTTTAAATGCAAAAAGAAAGACTTGGTTTGTTATCAAGTGAATGTGGAGGGGGAGGGTTTATCTTAAAAGTCAAGCACAAATAAAAATAAATTTTTGATATAGGCATAATATTTAGTTTCTTGTAATGAAATTAACAAAATTTGTTTACTGATAAAAAAAAAATATTAAGGCAATGAAAGTTAACAATTAGAAACGGAGGGGGGGGGGGTTACCGAACCAAAAATTTTAATTAAATAATGACTTTAGTTGTGGTATTTAACCCCACATAAATTTTATACTAGAAATTCGAGTTTCCCTCACCTCAACCTCAGCTAGAACTCGAATTTCTTGTACAAAATTTAAATTTTTATTTAGCTTATAAGCCGGAGTTGGTTGTTTTTCTAAATGAAATTTGGCATCACTTGTATGTATAAAAAGCAAGACTTAGTTCATTATTGAGTAAAGTTGTATTAATTGGAGAGGGAATTACTGCAAAAGTCAAGTACTAATACAAACTTTTATTGCTGCAAGGGACGATATATTTAGTTTTAGCAATGAAACTGAATTCAGATTTGTTTGTTGATAAGAGATATATTTTATAAGTTTAGCTGTACATATAACATGGAAATTTTAAATACAAATACAAACTATGATTCATGAACTCACATTGTTTATGCAGTTCTAGACTTTTTTTAAAATTGTTCATCACCTTTGTTTTATGACGACTGATCTGTACAAAATTTGAGGTATTCACCGATATTTTAACCAGCCTTAGTTTTTCACTAGCAGGGATGACTCTTGATCAGGTGAACTCTCTAAAGAGGTTTGTTATTCTCTACTCAGCTAAATATGATTAACACACATGATTATTGAATTGTATATGCCCTGATTAAGTTAACTACTTCTAAAATTGTATGAATAGTCATGTCTAAGACAGATGCAATTGATTGATTTAAGTCATTAAACCAATTAAAGTTATTTCAGTCAATTAATTCTGATTGATTTGTCTTTTAAAATTGAATTGTTTCTTTGAAAATGGTACTGTGATTTTAAAATAATAGCAATTATAATAAAAATGTTAGTGACATGAAGGTCTAATAGTCACATCCTAAATTTTCATGGTGCAAGACCAACAAATGGATAGGTAATTTATTATTAAGCTTGACAAAATTATTAAAGTTGTCCAGAATCTTCTCCTAGTTGTTCACTAAGACACAGGGGGTTCATCTTATAGTCTCTAACCGTTATAGGAAATATGTGTCTTATATGACTTGCTTAATAGTGGCAATTGATCCACTCACTAAACTAAACCTTAGCTTAATAACCAGATCTGGCACAGTGAGTTCCTCTTGATAGAGATAAAGTTTTTTTTTAATTTTTTTTTGTTAGGGACTTAGATGCTCAAATGAAAAACTCCCCCCCCCCTTTTTTTTTGTTTTTAATTTAAT
>KZ807800.1:193072-204649 GCA_000696205.2 Oncopeltus fasciatus | reverse complement strand
GACACTATTATAGAGGTATGTCAGGAAAATTATTGCTTGAAAATGATTGCTTTTTGGGGTAGGTTTCGAAGAATTAGCCCGGTGATAAGGTCTGCGCTTAGGCAGATGGTTTATAATGTATTTGACCTCAGAAGGTGTCACTGCCTTAATCGGTAAGGACATTGGTAATGGTATATCCAGTGACTCCTCTACCTCCGCGTTATTGGACAAGTTGTCGGGATTTGGATGAGGAGTGAATGTTTGCTTTAGATGCTGGGCAAACATTTGGGCCTTGTCTTTGTCGGAAGAGGCCCAGGAACCATCTTCTCGACGTAAGGGGGCAGAAGGTTCATGATACTTCAGAATCCTGCGAGTAGCAGTCCAGAGAGATTTGTCTCCTTTTGAGAGGCTAGACAGGTAGGCATTAAATGCCTTATTTTGTAAATCACCTAGTTTTTGTTTTACGAGACGGGATAGTTGGTTGAACTTCTTACGGTCTGAGGGATGCCTGAACCTGTGAAACAGGGCTCAAGCTTTATGCTTTGCCAGTATAAGGTTTTTAATTGAATCTTATATTCAATTCTTCTGGTGAATATGTAGTGGACTGGGTGCAGTTCGATTTTGAGATTGCCTCCTAGAGACACTGCTGGTTCGTGAGAGTAAAGAATTGTCAAGCGACTCTTCAAGTAGAGTTCTGAAAAATGGCCAGTCAATGGGACCATTTATTAGTGATGGTGGCAATTGTCTAGGGATGGGTGTGAGTGACAGTGTCAGGAGGACAGGGCTGTGGCCAGAGGAAAGATCATTTAACATAGTTATGGAGTGGTGAAAAGGAATAAGATTTTTACAAATGAAAAATCCAGGATATCAGGAAGACGGTTAGTATCAGTGGGCCAGTAGGTAGGGGAGGAGGGACATAACAGAGCACGGCCTCGGGAGTTGGTCGCTCTCATGCCCCATTGAAGATGTTTTGCATCATAGACTCCGCCAGGGAGGAAACGGGGACCTAAGGATATAAAGTGCTCTTGGAATTGGCTTGAGGTGATAGATTTGTTAGGAGGGCAATATACTGCAGAAAAGGTAATTGGGGAAGTGGAAGTATTGATAGACACTGAAGTGGATCGGAGCGAGTCTGTAGGAGTGGAAGGTATTAAATGATGAGTATAGGAAGTGCGAATAAGGAGCGCAGTTCCACCATGAGCTCGTCCGTCTGGGTGATCAGTTCGGTA
Organism: Oncopeltus fasciatus; assembly: GCA_000696205.2. Taxonomy (NCBI): domain Eukaryota; kingdom Metazoa; phylum Arthropoda; class Insecta; order Hemiptera; family Lygaeidae; genus Oncopeltus; species Oncopeltus fasciatus. The sequence goes on along the minus strand of KZ807800.1, from coordinate 203,441 downwards.
AGTTGTATAGCCTGGTATGTTGAGTTTTTATTTTTTGTTAGTCGTGTTTCAGTAAGTAAGAGTACGTCTATACATTTGTCTTCTAGAGTTAGTTTGAGTTCGTTTGTATGTGTTTGAATGCGGTTAGCATTCCAAAGGAGAACAGAAAAGGATCTAGAGGAGTAGGAGTTCATTTACTGCCAGACGAGGGATTCATATTAGAGACTACCGCTGACATTAGGTTTAGGAGAGGAGTGATGAGGTTGTGGAATTCCGAGAAAAATGAGTGGAGTATGGATTGGATATCATTAGATATTAACGGTGGAGGAACATGAGAGATGGCAGGTCGCTCTCCCCTGGGAGGCTGGCATTGAGGAAGAGGTTCTTCTTGCTTGGGCTGGTAGGTTGCCTTTGCATAGGAGTAACCGGATTCGACTTTTCTGGTTGGGGGTGGTGGGGGTCTTCGAGCTACAGGTGCTGAGTCCTGCTGTCTGGTGGGCTGTATCCGCTGCTTCAAATCTTTGTAGATCTGGCAGCCAAAGGGCGCAAACAGCAGGTGTACTGCGAGATTTCATGGCAGTCCCCTGTCAGATGTGTCCCTCCATATTTGACACATCGGGCACCATACTCACAGTATCTTTTAGTGTGACCGTATTCCTGGCATTTGTGGCACTAGGGAGGGGCTTCTCCACTCGTATTCTGCAATGACAAAGTGAGGTTATATTGTAAATCTTGTCTATATTGCTTGTGGGCTCGAGATCTACAAAGAACAAGGGCAACGGAGACTTTGTATGACCGTCATTACTAGGTTTGCTTGATGTTATATTAATGGCATTTCTGACCTGGAAGCCAAGTTCAGTGAGTATCTCTTTGATATAATCAGGAGAGGTTGAGTGGTGGAGGTGACGGATGACAACCCTGACTGCACGCTCTTCCTTTAGTTGGTATGTGTGATGCTGGGCGTTTGTCTCTTTCAGATAGCTCACTATACCTCTGTAGGTGTCTGGGCTATCTGGAATTATTTTGGTGTCATGCTGACGATTGACACAAGTGTATCTCCTGCGGCCAACTCGCTCATCGAGTTGAATGCACATTAAACAAAAATTTTTTACGTTTCTGACAAAAATGGGAGGTGGTCGGGTTATACATTGGGTGGCGGTTTCCATCTCCTCTCCAGTAATGTTTTGAAGAGTCTGAAAGGAGTTCACTGTAGTAAAGGGTGAAAGGTTTTCATTCCTGTCTATCATTTCGTTGGCGGGGGGTGTGATGGTCACTTCTTGAGAGGTGCTGGGTCGTGGCTGTAATTGATCTCTTTCCTGTAATAGTGTGCTACTGGCGGAATGCCGCCTCTTGTCTTTAGAAGGGGTCATGGGTGCACCACGACGCTTCCCTTTTCGCCCTCCACTAGCAATCACCTGATGAAAATGATTGCCTCCCATAGTTAATCATTAATTTATACAAAAAAAAAATAAAAATAAGTAGAGTGGCCTGGTCCTGAACTTGTAACGCTGGGTTAAGAGTCTGGAACGGAGGCTCCTATTCTACAGGCAGAGAGATAAGGGAGGCTATGAGAGCTTAGCGGGGCGAGGTGGGGGCCGGACAGGTCTTCCCCTGTCGACCCCAGTGCTAAGGATAACGGCTACAAAAATAGTTCGCTTTACTCACTGTTTATATGTGATCCTCGCGACGATTCGAGCTGAAACTGCACTCACATGTTACTGACACTTCACTACAAATGTATGTAGAGTTTGAGATCTCAGTTCTTCCCACAACTTGTATATTATAGTTGAAAAGGCTGAGCGCTATATACAGGTGTGTACTGATCACTGGCTACACCGCTACTGCATAGTAAATAATAAAATTATTAAGTTAATCATATGACTTTCATACAATTATTCCTTTAAATATTTAATTTAATTTATTTTCAGATTATTTGGGATGAAGAAAAAAAGAAATGGGTTAATTTAGATGGTGATAATGAAAATAGTGGGAGCACAAAGCCCCCTCCAAAGGCTAGTGAAGCATTACCACCTCAAGGAAATAAATATAAAATACAGAAAGGGAAATGTGAGTGATTATTTTATTTTTTCTTAATGTTTTCATTATTCTTATTTCAATAATTCATTTTCTTTACTTAATGTTTATTAGTTTTTAATAAGAATTTATTCAAATCATTACCTGAACCTCTACCTTTAAATATATGGGCTTATTAGCAGTTATAACATTTAAAACCTATATGGAAATTAATGAGCAAGTTAAATAATTAATCTTTTTTTTTTTTAGTTTTCCTAATTAATTAGCTTCCAGTCTCTGTGGCAATTCTATGTTAACAAACTTAATAAGATTTTTAGTGAAAATCTATTTGAAAATTACCTTTCCTTATGCAGAAAGTCTACGTTGGTTGCCGAATAACTAGGCACCTGGGATAGAAGGGGAGTTTCTCATTACAGCCTCCAGGCCCAACATTGGTCCACTCTGAAACCTAGTCTGACCCCCCCTCCACATTTACCACCATTAGAATTGCCAAATTAATTTGCATCAACTATAGTAATTTTCTCATCAAGATATATTTTAAGATAATATTGATCTCAGTTAATATTGAAAATCATATACTCAATTTATAAGTTTATTATTTTTTAATCATTGAATACTTTTAATTGGCTTAGTTGATAATTCATGGACTGTAAATATTGAATGTTGTAAGTCCAAAGGATTATTAATGAATGTTGTAAGGATGGATTATCAATTCCTTTTAAACTCCTGCTTATTAATAATAATAGGAGTTTAAACTATTTAAAATTGTATTCCAAACTAGAATTAACTACTTTAACTTGTAATAACAGTAAACAACAATTTAAATGAGTATTTCTGTAATTAACCTGAAAAAAATATAAATAAATAAAACCCAAGTTCGGACCCTTTGCAATGATGTACCAGCAATATAGTCCTTGGTCTGTCAAGAAGAAAATTATTAACCTGCATTACCTGGGAAACATGAATAGATTTCACAATATAGAATACAGTTAAATAAAAGGTTGAGCCTTCATTTAGATATAACTAACACACTGCTTCAGCTTGCTGCTGGCAACTGCCTTGTTAAGAAGATTCATAAATAACTCCTCGAAAGAAATTTAAGACAAATTGCCCCACAATGAAAGTGTACTCCACATAGATTGTTGATCATAACCCTAGTGAATGGACTTAACAAGAGAGAAGATAGAGTAATCTATCTATTGTTCCAATTATAGAGCCTCCATTCTAAAAATATCCATCTTCTTCTGCCATACATTGACATAAAAAAGGATGGCTAATTTGAGAATACAACTTTGACCTTTAATTCAGCCAATCAAATTTTTGCCATTAGCCTGTTCAGAATCATTTAAGATGTGAAAAAAATAACAAGTCTTCAATGAAGCTTCAAATCAATTACCCCAAAATTACTCAATAATTTTACCCTTCCTTTGGATATCAAAATAAATAAATAAAATCAATGGAATAAGCTAGCGTTACACAATTTAAGATGTTAGAGATTCAGGTGATTAGCTGCAATTTACTGTCAACAATGTAATATTGTTAAAATAGTTAGTTCTTCAAGGCCAATAGGACTTATTTAAGAACTAATGAATCACTAGACTGTCAATATTATTGCATCTACCTTTGTAGATCAGTCAATTAACTGATTGGATCACATTAAAATTAGGTCTTTGATGACCGATGTCAGCAAGATTGTTTTCTATAGGACATATCACCAATCATTAAGTCTAAGGCAGTGTTAGGTTGGGAGATAATTTTCTGCTGAGGAACAAAAGACATAGAGTCATGGATAAGTTATTTTAACAGGAGAAAGATTCTGATGTGTGAGTTGTGTTCCTCTGCTAACCATTTGTAACATTTATAATGTATGATCTCCCTCTTTCCATTTTCAACAATGTTACATCAGAACTAGTAGTCCTGCTTCTGCCAGGTAGATCCTATTTTCCTTTGGAAATTATAAGGCATTTTATTTATTTGTTATTATAGACCTTTTTTCTCACATCTGTCTGCTTTCTTTCATCACTTTTGAGTATGCTAGAGTCTCAAATTATTTATTCTCCTTGTTTATATATGAGATTGTCATGAGGCCCTTATTGCCAATAAATAATTTAATTAAGTATCATTTATTCTTTCACTGCCAGTTGCATAGTCATTGATAACTGTAAAAGGTTATCCAGAAAGGCAAATAAATTAAGTAATGATTGACAATTTTGTATAAGTTAATGAAGTTTTAATGAATAATTTAAAAAATTGTTCTTTGATATAATTCTTGATAGCATAAGGAAAATCAAATCATTACCATTGGAGATAGCTTATCAGAGAAATACTCTTGAACGGATATTTCATTGAGGTACATTGCTTCGAAATAACTCATATGCTGAGCCTGTAGATTATATTTCTGTGAGTTACTCTTCTTAAAATTTGGTTTACATTCTTCCTAAAGCCATGTCTGTAGGTTGTTGTATTGTTTGTAAGCAATCAGAACATTATCTTGGATCTTGTGTGGAGAAATCTGGAAAGCAGAGTCAAGTGATTACTAAACAGTCTGTTATCTATAAAGTCGTAATCCATTAGATCTTTTCTAGAACCACTCATTTTTATTTTTAAATTTTTCTCCACCAAGTCCTCTTTGATCAAAACATTTCACTAAGGAAGAAATTTTCCAGATGGGCAAAGACCATGGCTATAGAAATTTATTAAGGAAAATTTTCTTTTCTGATGAAATCCCTTAATTTGTGAGCGATGGAGATTTTAACCTACATAACTATGCCCATTTTGCTATTATTAGTGAATGACTAAAGTTCACTGAATGAAGCAGGTGGGCCAATAGCATTAATGATTAATTAAAGTATGTCTCACAAAAAAAATGGGCCTTGTTTTCTTCTTATGTCCCTAAAAGTCTACATAATATAATTTAATCTAGGGCGATGTATATACATCCTTGAACAAACACCCTTGTAGCTAAGGCATGCCATATCCTGTAGTTCCAGCAGGGTAGTTACCCAGTCCACTGGACTGGAAGGAGAGACCATATTTCTTCCTTCCAAGTGCTCCTGATTCACACCACTGGACTTCTTATGCAGCTCTAGAAAAGTATAGGCCAGAAAAGCTATACTCAAGAAGCAAATATTTGAAGGCAGTAATTAATCAAAACTTGAAAAGCTTAAAGAGAGATTTGTCTTATGAAAATTTGTCTTTTATATAAAAAGTTATTTTTTCTTTTGTAGAAATNTAATTATGATGATTTATAGTTAAAATTAATAATCTTTTGAAAGTTATTTTTCTTTTCAAATATTTCATTCTAATAAACCCATTGATAATTTATATTAAATAAGTAATTCATTTTGATCATCATTTGCTTTTGGAATGATCTTCCCTAATTTTTTAATGAATTAAAACATCAAATGAAAATTTGTGAATAAAAAATGTTATTATACATTTATAAGAGTACAAAGACCACGGATTTAAAGATTTTAAATTGAAATCATTAATATATAAGTTTATATTAATGATATGAGTGTGCTTATATCATTAATATTCAAAGGGATTATTCATTAGGGATTGGGAGGCTATTCGAAAACTAATATTTTCTCAGATGATGTGGATTCATAAAAAACATACACGCACACTTATACATTAATTCCTAAAGAATTAATTATCTTAAAGCCTCCCAATCCCTAATGAATTATCCCTTTGAAAAACTGAATGTATTTTAATTAAGGATGGGACAGCAAGGACCATACATTTTCAAAATATATAACCCACTATTCCATGCAGCTGAGACCCTTATTTCAACCTGATACACTACGGATCTTTTTGTACATAGGCAACAACACTAATAGTGTTTGTATGAAAGGCAGGATCAAGAAAGTAATCACTGTGCATCTCATGCTTGCAGGATTTCAACTCTAATCCCTTGGATTTGACCTGGGACCCAAAAAATAAGTTCTCAAAAAGTATTGTTAGTACCAGCAAAAAATAAAAAAAAACTTGTAACCTGTTTAACTGTGGTAATCAGTGTAAAGAATTTTAAAAATGATTCGGAACCTTTTATTCCCTTCATCAGAGCCATCTTGAAAACTATATAATATAAAAAACAAATAACATTAGTCAAAAATTAAAATGAGATGGTAAATTATTAACAAAAATAAGTAGCGTCATTAGTATTTATATTTCTGTATAAACTAACAAAATAAATAAGTTCAGCGGGCTACAAACTATAAACTGGATTTCATTAAGGACTGGGAGCTGCATAAATAATAAAACACACTTGCCACACTATCTGATAGTTTAATTGGTTCGAAGCAATAGAAATTTGATGTCTCGCGTTAATATTTTTAATACATAGCTATGCTTGATAGTTAATGAGAGAGATATAATAGTTCCCTATCATTAATGTACTGCAGAAAAAAGTTAATGATATTGATATTAAGTATGATCTAAACAATATTCATTACTCAATTGGAAGCTGCCCTGCTGATGAAACTGGAGAAAAATCAGTTCAAGACAAAGTAAATGTTTATTTACCAAATATTGTAGCATAAATAGTTATTTGTGTGGCAATAATTTTTTATTTATTTTACTTTTAGATTTATATACCCTAGACTAAAGGATAATGTGGTTTAATGAGGCTCTTATTAATTAAATCCATTATAAGATTGATGTGATCTGTCTCATCTCTGATTACTCATCTAAGGAAGTAATATCCTGCAGAAAATCACTGGTCCTCCAAGGTTACAGGGGCTGGAGCAGTCTAGTCACTGCATTCTCAGAAAAACCCTTAGATTACGAAATCTAAAATTAGCCTCACTACTGATGATCTAAACACAGTGACAACATCAGCTTTGTATAAAGGATTCCAACTTGCTTTATAAGATGTTTGGAGTTTATTCAGACTAGGAGCAACCCAAACTGCGGTGAAATAATTGAAAAGACAAACCACAGATAAAATAGCTATTCAGGAAGTGAGGTGGCCTGGAAATCGCTAAGTAGCCATTGATGTGTTCACTATGTTTTATAATGGAAGTAATGAAAACAACAGAACTGCTGGCACAGCTTTCATAGTCAGTCACGGTGCAAAAAAGTCATTCCTGAACTTCACTCTGTTAACGAAAAGATAAGTGTACTGAGGGACGAAGGTTTTTGGTCATTAATGTTTTGCACTTACTAAAGATGAAGATATCAAGGCTGGATTCTATGAGCAGTTAAAAAATGTCTACGACCAAATCCAAAAATATATGTTCAGAATAAATGCCTTAGCAAAAAGGTATAAGAGATGATCTCTCAGAAATATATTATAAGTATGTCCTGCCATATGAGTAACTCCTCAGAATCATTAGTGTCCATTGTTGATTGATTGGTAGAATGTGAAATGTAAATTTTGTAGAAATTAATAATATTAAGACCCAAATAACTTTCTATAACTTGAAAAATAATTAATCATCTAGGAATTGTTTTTTCTCACCCCTCCCCTCTTTCCCTTAAACAATGATTTTATTACTTATTGCTTTTGTTGCAGTAATGAAGTCAAATTATGTTGATGTAATGGGAAACAAGGAGAAGAATGATAATGGCTCAGCTAATTTTATGCCAAGTTCTCTACCCCCTCCTTTGAAAACGAATTTTTTTATTCCTCCTCCTGGTAAGTTGAAAAATTATAAGTAAGTTCAAATTTATTATATAACATTCTAATTAACAGTTTAAAGTATTTTTGTGTGTATTATCTGTGTGATACAATATTGCTAACATCAAAAATAAAATATTGTTTTAAAATATTAAACATACCTATGCTTCGGAATTTATATTGAACATTCCGCTCGGTTTTGTGCTGCTGCTCTCCAATTTCTGTCCCCAAGCAGGCCTCATACATTCTATGTCACACAATCAATCCAATGATGTTCGAGCCGACCAACTCTTCTAGAGTGAATATTTCTTTTTCCAGGATTCTTCTTAGAAGCAGTCTTAAACAATTCAATGTTTGATTTTTAAATAACTGAGGAGTTATACAAAATTTAATCATCAGATTATATGTTTATGAAAATATCATTCTATCGTTATTGTCTTTGTCCCTCCTCTTATTTTCCTCTATTTTCAGTACTACTTCTCTCAAAATCTTCAGAGTTATTGAGCAGATTTTGGTGAAATTCTGAGAGTAGTTCTCCTAAAATTTAAAACATATTTTGCACTCTTGATGATTGGACCCTATATTAAGAATATACTACAAAGGTTCTGAAAATTAAGGTTGCCGTTATTTTGTGTATAATTCACTATCACTATTTTTACTACAAATAATAGATAGTGCTCAACACACTGAGTGGTTTAAAAAATAGTAAGCTCAAAAAATTAAAATTGAAAATTGTACTAATTTGAAATTTTTTAAATTTGTTTTTTGTGGTTTTTTTTTGTTTTTTTAATGATTTGTTGTCATTTAAAATATATTACTTATTTCAGTAAAATACTTCAATAAATTATAAATTTGCTAAAAATGTTATTAAACATTTATTTCTCATTTTAGGATTAATTGCAGATAATGGCATAACACCAGTATATTAATGTTACTAATAAATGCGATTAAATAGTTTCTAATAGTATTCTTGATTTAATAAAAATTTCAGTTTAACTTAATTTATTGTTTTTAGTTGAAGGTAATGATAATGCCCCTATTGACTTCATTACTCCCGCACCACATAATCCTGTGATTGCTGAATCATCAGATCAAAATAAACAGCAGGTAATAAGACTTTTTTATTTTTTGTAGTTTGGTTATTAAAAATAAATCTTTACAATTTTTTAATTACTCAGACTTTGGAAATTTTCTTCTCTTTGCTCTTTTTCTTTAGTTTCATTTTAGTATAGCTAAGCATTAACTGAGATTTTCAATTAAATATGAGTATCCTCCACCTCTTCTTATTTGGCTGCAGTGTAGAAGGTATTTTATTTTTATCTGGCTGAGTTTTGCTGAATTCATGATTTTGAGTGATTTTTAATTGGGCAATGGTTCTAACCTGTTATTAGCTTATAAATAAATATTATTGTTTAAAAGTAATGCATGATAGTTTTGCATCTTAATTATTTTTCAGAAATATTTTTTAAACGTATCTTTCTTATTACAGTTGTGAAAGGTTTTTACATTATTTGTTTAATTGGGTATTTTTAAAGAATACATTTTCTGAAGATTTGTATTTTTGATATATTTTATCACTAAAATTTTATACTATGGTTGTTGTAATCTCTTTGTTGTTTTGTATACAATAGCCTGTTTTTGGATAGCTGAACCTGAATATTACTTAACAATAAATTTACAATTTATGTAATATTATAAATATGATATAATAAAAAAAATCAATAGGTAACATAATCTGAAAGTTTATTCCTCTCGAACTTTAAAATAATAGTCTCTGACTGACTCTTATCTATCAGAATAGGAAACATTGGAAAATTATTAATGCTTAAAATACTCTTGGTTTTAAATATATACTTAATAAGTTTGGTGAACCAAATTATCTGCAATAGCTGAAATACATTCTTAATTTTATCATTGTAATTCTTTTTATTAGTTATTTATTAGCTATAAATTTTGTTATTCTATTGATCTTCAGGGAACACAATTTGATTGGTTGGGATGAAATTATAATGTAAACCTAGATTACTAACGGAAGAGCTTTTAGTTTTGTAAAAGCTGTGTTGGAATGGTGGGGCAATGTAAAATATTTGTTTTTGGACTTATTCTATAAATAGAATTGATTGTTAATTTCATTTAAAATAAATGAATTTAACATGTTATTAATGTATCGTTAAGTCGTAAATATATGATACAGTTTTAGCTAATTTCTCTTAAGGAAATCATGCTACTATCATGACACAACTTTTGAAAAATTTAAAGAGATCTTCACCGATCAAGCATAGGAGGAGCTAAAAATATGATCTCTTCAAAATTATATAAGTTTATGTGTTTGTTTTGGTCTACCATTCACTATTTTTTTAAATATAGCAACCAAATTTGGTAGCCTTCCAAATTTTTACAAACCATCGGATAGTTTATTTGTGACAGAAATTTGTATTAGTCTGGGGGGGGGGGTTGTTAGAAGAAGACCAAATTGTCATATTAATGACATATTAATATCTGTTACTGTTATTCATTTTTTTAAATGTCTATTAAGAAAAATATTTAAGGTTGAAATTTTTGGTGTTGACCAGGCTCTTTTTCTTTATCAAAATGATACTATTATTAGATGTTCAAAAGGAGAGTTTGTTGACCGTAGATATTATTCTAAGATGATTTTAGTTGGGGTTCGGTCAAGGTAGATCCAAAAAACACAAATTTAAAAAATGTATTTTTTAATAAAGGATTATCTGC
>KZ807800.1:175370-192686 GCA_000696205.2 Oncopeltus fasciatus | reverse complement strand
TTTTTTATATTTTTTACTATTATGACATTGAATTTCAACAGCCCTAAAGCTGTCTTAAAATAAGCCGAAACATTGGCAGATAATTAAAAAAATGCGCATTTTTAAATTGTATTTTTTAGACCTAACTTGACCGAACCCCAACAAAAAAACATCTAATAATAATATCTATGGTAAAAAAAAACTCTCCATTTGAACAAAATATACTTTTTACCAAAGTAACCAAATTTTATATTTAGACTTTTTATTGCAAAGTGCATAATGAATTCATTTCTTGTTGAAATCAGATAATGGAGGAGGGGTGTTTAGGAGAAGGTAAAAATTTATAATTGGGGCGCCAGGCTAGCTCAGGGGATCCGTACGGGTCTCTCAATCCTGATGCCGCGGGTTCAAAACCCGCCCAGGTTAATCTTTTATTTACAATATAGAAGCTTGTCCTGAGCCATGGGTGTTTNCTCAATAATAATTATAATTATTTATATTATAATATAACAATAATTTTTTTTTTTTAAATTCGCTTCATTTTGGTTTCTTTGATAATTCATTATAATATGAGTGCCTTTTACTTCATATTTATTTATTTTCTTGGACATCATTTTATCTTATAGATAATTATTGTGGGTTATTGATAATACTTTATATCTTTCCATAAATATTATTTTAATGGATTTTTTTATGTAAGTATTTAGTTGTTCTGAGAATAATATGGAGAATAGAGGGAGGTGGTGTTAGTACCAGAAATTAGAACATGGGTGTCAGAACATACAACAGAAAATATTTATTGTTTTCATTTTAATTCTACCACTTTGCTTCCTATAACAACCTCTTTTTTAATGATAATAATTGCATTTATGATATCAATAAAACTTTATTTTCAAATCTATTTCCAGATTTGTCTTATACAAGAAATGGTGTTAAACACAATTTACTTTTAAAAACCACTGAGTATCAAGTAATGTGTCCAATGATCCCAAAATTTCTTCTGTATGTTTATGGAGAAACTACTATATCCCATGCACAACAGAACTTTACAAAACTAATCTGCTTAATCAGAAAAGCTCATAAAATCATATTGTATGTTTCAGCTAAAACTCTAATTAGGGCCATAACATGATCTATCTTAATTGTTTTTTAAATTAATAGTATGAAACTGTAAAATAATATTAAATCTGTTAAATTATTAAATATAAATATGAAAAGCAAAAGTAAAAGTCACTATAAAAAGAATATTTATCAAATTAATTAGTTGATGAATAGCATGAAATAGTATATTAAAGTAGAAAGGATTCAATTGATTCTTAAAGTTGATTATTTTTTCTGTAACTATGATTACATTCCAGGTAGAAGTGAGCAGATAAGGCGTCTTGTAGCCAGGGTCTGTCTTGTTTTTGTACATATTTCTGTAAGTTTCCTACAGATTTTATGTGTACAAACCTGCACTCTTACAATGCATTTAAGTTTTAATGTTGTTAATCTATGATCTCAGCTTCACTCTTCTCACTGTGCCTCACATGCTTCTTCAAGTACACCTATTTGCACTTCATTCAAATTATATGTTTTGCACTCACAACTTTTTGAGGTATATGGCTGAAAAGTTAGTTTTTTGGGTTTTTTTTTTCTCCCATTAGATGTAATCAGTTTGTCATTCTTTTAAAGTAACTTAAGCAAGCATTTCAAATATATGCCTGAGTGAGAGTGGTGCTAATATTTTTAAGTTATTATAACCACTTGCTTTTTAAATACAATTTTGAATAATAGTTAATTCTAAGCATTAAATAAGTTATGATAGCTTGTGTAANATATATACATATACATACATATAAAGATATGTAAACTACATTGTTATTTTTTAACTAATAATTTTTAGAGTATAAATGAACTTTATGAAAACATTTTTCTTGGAAAATTCACTGTTATAATAATCATTGTGTAATTGAGTTTTAAACTCTTTATTTGGTGATGAATGAAAAAATTGATCTCTTTTATTAATTCAGTAACAAAGTTCTTTTATACTTTTTTCTTTTTACACATTAATTTTAATGTTCCAAATTTAGAGAGTTATATAAATAATTTTAGTAATTAGTTTGTGTGCTGAGATGGTATATAGCATTGCTTGTATTGCGCATGCGCTTTTAGCTCTCGAGAAGCAGCTCAGTGAGTTCTTTGTCAAGAGAAGTACAGTTTTACATGGCTCCACCTAAAGGCTACTCGAAGGCTCCCTGGGTAAGTTTACTGATGAAACTGAAGGTTTTCATATTTTTATTTTCTCTATTTTGTTAATACATTTTATTTTCATTTTTTGATTCTTTTAAAATAACTTAAGCAAGCATTTCAAATATATGCCTGAGTGAGAGTGGTGCTAATATTTTTAAGTTATTATAACCACTTGCTTTTTAAATACAATTTTGAATAATAGTTAATTCTAAGCATTAAATAAGTTATGATAGCTTGTGTAACCTTAAAGCAGTGATTACAGTTAGGCCATAAGAACTTAATAGAATGCTTATATATAGTGCTTCTATATTTAGTATTTGTATAATTAGTTATTTATTTATATTATTACTATTTATTGTAATTTATAAATAATTGTCAGATTTCAGCTAGAACTTGTTTAACATAAAAAATACACTTGATTATTGGTTAAAAAAAATAACATGATTTAACATGAACTTTTAGCTTATGTAAAGAAACACCAACTAGAAGATATTAATCTCCTCCCCTCAAATCAGTTAACAACTCATCAAAATATCCTCAATATGCAAATATTAAATTGAAGGAATTAGTAATATTAAACGGGTCTCTTATGAATGTGTTTATTCATGACTTCATGATCCACGGCTTATTAGTGAAGGTTAACAGACTGTTTTATTCGCCTGATTTTCCCATTCGATGAAGAATTGAGAATTGAGTGATGGAAATGAGTGTTCCCAAGAGCACAACAGAATCCTTCTAGTTCATCATTAACAGAAGCATTGAAGGGGAAAAAAAATACCTTACTCTGCTTTGTGATTATTGAACCTAGGACCTTTGCCTTAGGAGCCCATTGACTACAATCCCCTCTCTAATATTGTAATTATATGTTTCATAATGTTGGTTCACCCCATGTATCCCCTCCCATAGTTTTACTCAAAATGAAATTGAGTACTATGCAAATCTATGTAATTCAAAATTTGACAGGATTTTTGGCGAGGATGGTAACTACAGTAACAATTATAAAACTTCTGAGAATTAAAGTGAAGATGAAGTTGTCTCCAAACCTGAAGTTAATCCAGAATCTGAAGATAATGATAATGGTTCCCAAGCAGCAAAATTAAATGTGAATGATAATTTATGGTCAGAAATTCAACAAAATCCAGAATTATTTGTTTTCCAAAAAAATTTGGGTTTGAAATTGGATGCGACAAACTTTACAGTGCAAATGCTAATAGACTAATTTTTTTTTATGAATTTCTTGTATTAATAGTGGAACAAACTAATTTATATGCTGCTCAAGAAATTGAAAATGCAAAGCAATAAAATAATCTAGTAGATTATCAAAGTGATAAGACTGCAGAGATGAAAGTTTTTATTGCAAATGAAACCTTGTACTTTTCCATCAATTGAAAATTACTGGAGCACAAACAAGCTATATAACGCAAACCTTTGCCACTCACATATGAGTCAAAACCGAACCCAGTTGTTAATTTGTTATTTTCATTTGGTTGATAACTCAATCTCATCTGCCGACTGATTATACATAGTAAGACCAATACTAAATCATTTCAATAATATTATATAAACTATTTACCAGATAAAAATATTTTTATTGATGAATCCATGATGCTATTGCGAGGAAGATTGCTGTTCCACCTCCCTATTGTAGTTGGTGTCCTAGAAAATAAATACAATCCATGAGTTATCTCTTAGTTGGCAGTCGTGTTCAGAAACTGTTTTTCCAACTGCTCTCAACTTGCCCTCATGATAGTCCTGAAGACGACTTACAATGTAAGCTGAAATAGTAAATTAAAAAAAAAATACACATTTTAAAGAAAAAAAAATTGTTTTTCATCTTCTAGACTACTTACTCATTAAATTGTGTATCTCCTTAGTCAACAACAGCTCTGTCTCATCTGTTATTCAGCCGTATCAACAATATCTCATCTCAATGCTCAAGAAGAACATCAATAACATTTGATATTAATTAGTTATATTTGTAGAGTTAGGGTGTCTCTTATGTGCCTTATCTTAAAAAAAATGTTTCCCCTGTGAAGGTTTGACCTATGACCTAAAATATGATCATTTTAAAAGCGTACCTCTTAATGTTTTAAAATGAAGAATTTTCTACATTTATTACTCTTATGTACTACAAACAAAGTTACTTTTGGCAGTGTGGAAGGGAAGGGAGTTCACAAAACTTTAAATTTTTTTAAACACAGATCAGTGTCAGATCAATCATCTCCCCGAGCATCACAGAGGGTCGGGCCTTTGCAATAACTAGTGACAGTGCAGTGTTGATTGACAGTAACTAGTGAGAACAGATCTCTTGTAGACAATTTTGCAAGTTGTTCTGAGGCCTCTTTGTAAATAAGCACTGTCCCTTTAGTTGTATATTTTGTAATTAGCTTTAAGTAATTTATCTTTTTATTTATTTGTTTTTTAGCTAGTAAGGGCAGTCTGTTATTATTAGATAAAATTATTTATTGTAATAAANATGGCAAGGAAAAATGTGTGGTGGTGAATGGTCATAAAATGTGACATCCAGTTGTAACTTAATAAACAGATAGTAGTAGGAGTGGGTGATTGCATATTTTACATTCAATTATTTGTAATATTTTTGGGACATAGATTTGTAAGTTTTATAATGGTGTATATTTTTTTTTTTAACCTTTTGTCCTTAACAAAAACATCAATAAACTTGCATTTAATTATACAATTATATGTATTCGATAGGAGTTCATATTTTTATGTTTCTGATTGTTGTATTATTCTTATGATTTCTTATATTATTCATATACTTGGAAGACAATATGAATTATAAACATTTATAAGTAATTTATCAGGGCTGCATGTCATAGGAAGAAAGATTGTTTGCTTTTAATCAATTTCATTCTGGCTAAATTGCATGCTTTAGAATTTTAGTACAAATGTATGGGGTTTCTATTTATTTTTAATTTTCCTTAGTAGTTTATTTTACAGTAGGTATTTCTTAATTATCTTGATTGTTAAAATAGATTAGCTTATATAAATACAAATTTTAAATATCTGATTCACTAGTTCAAAATCCTTTAAGGGTCAAAGATTTAATTATAGGTTTTATATGTTCGTGCACAACATATATATTCATTAGCTAATAATGAAATACGTAAATTTTATTATTTTTTTTAACACTATGTTATATATTATATAAATCACTATATTAAGTAACTGCATTTAAAATTAAAAACAATTTTTTTTTTATGATGATTAAAAACTTGGAAACTAAAAAAAGCTTGGTAAGAATGATATTTAATTAGAGCTGAGAGCCTTCAAGACTCAATGTCTCACCCTCAGAGCCCAGGAATCTTTCAGAGTCTAGAAATTGATTTTTTTTTTTTTTTTTAAGTATTTTGTTCTTGTATATATTTTATTTTATCTACATTATTTCATTACTCATTGCAATGGGGAAATTCATAAATTATAAACTATTTGAAGAGATTACTGAATAAGTAGTGCTAATGACCTCAGCAGTAAACAAGCTGTGAATTTTTTTTTTTTTAAATACTGAATAAAAGCTAATTCTCTGTATTTTTTCAAATGCTGAATGTTTTCAAAACCCATGGTTTTATCATAGAATCTCAGGCACTCGAGAGAGTTCTTTCTTGCCACTTTTCGTCCTCTATTAAGACATTCGGTCTTGCTTTCATTTAATGACTATTATTCCAGATTTCAAAGTATGAGTAAAAATTCTGTATTTTCAAAAGCTCCTACTTCCCTGCAGTACAATTTCTAACATAAATAAAGCTATGTGCCATTGAAATGAGTAAAAATGAAATATAGCAAGTCATGTATATTGATTTTTGTATAGACAAATAAACAAAGATAATATTTTTACCTAAGTTACTAGGCGTAGTCCAATTAAAGATTTTAATCCTTGTTGATATATATATATACATGTGTGTGTGTGTGTGTTTGTTTGTGTCCCCATATTTTTAACATTTTATTTTAGCAGGTTTACTTTTGGGAAATTAAGCTTTTCATAATATCATGATGCGAGTTTTAACAAATTTCAACAGAATTTCACTCATCCTTCATTGGAGAAGCTAAAAAAGGTCCTGTTGGATTTATATATATAGGAGGGTGGGTTTAAAAATTTCAATCTTAATATATTTGTTATTATTACTGTAATAATTAAAATTCATGAAACAGAGTATCATCAATTTGTTATTCTGTAAAAGTTATCTCCCTTCCCATCGACTAATTTTAGAGAAGGTACTGAGTGAGCATAAATGGATAAACATTAAATCTGGCTCTTCTAGTACTTCACCCTTTTTTCTTCTACTGGCTAGGAAGGGAAAATGGGTTAATATTCATTTTCTTCTTTCTTATAACCACATCTCCCTTATCTGCTTTCAACTAAAAATATGGTCTATATTTTTCTCTTCTCCAATTTATAATGGGTGAGGAACTGTTGAAATTTCTCAAAAGTGGCAACATTAATAGTTTACAAAGATGTAAGAAAAGGGCTTACAAAATATTTAAGAATATAATTAGAAACTTTATAAATATTTTATTTGGTTGTGGTCTTTTTATCCCACGTAAATTTTAAACAATTAATGAGAGGGAATAGAATAAAAAAATCTATCTGTCCCAGCCAGGAATCGAACCTGGATCTCCTGCTATCCAGGATGACGGATCAACGCACCTAATTTATCTTGAGCTTGATCCAGCTACTCTTCAGCAAAGAGGAATACATTTAGGATTAAGAGTTAAAATTCTTTGACAGCTAAGTCTTTACTAACCTGGGATTTGTGCAATTCTGACAAACTTATTGAGCTTTACACTTTTGTGCCCCTAGGAAATTGATGACTATTTTGTAATACAGTTTGAATTATTTAGTTTCTGTTGATAATCAATCCTTATTCTGTTTTAAGGAAGTGAGTGACCCCTTTCTCTATCACGCGTTAAATCAATACTTCAATGAATGAGAGTTCAGTTAGCCAATTATATGAATTTATTATATTTTATTTATTCCACTGATAACAGAGTTTTGTGAAGTTACAATAACAAAAGTTAGAACCAAAATAAGAGGGTTACTTGGAAGTTTACTATATTTTGAAAGAATTTTATTATTTTGTTTGTTATTGTGGCAAAGTTTTGAAAACAAATTTTCAATATTTTCTCTAATCCTACCTATTAATTAAAAAAAATATAGTCTCAGTACAAAAAATGTTTATACTTGTTTTAGCTTGTGTCTTCGATATTCAGAGATGATCGCCTTCACAGTCTACAGAATTTCTCAGATTTTTGTATTTTCACACAGACATGTTCAATTAAGAAAACAAAATAAACACTCCACCAAGGATCGTACCCAAAATCTTGTTGAAACAGTGAGGCTTTCTACACTGCAATAGGTCTTCTACTGTTTCTACACTCAGTTGGGTCTTCTACAGTTCCAATAAATATTTTGCGATTTTCTGTGTGTGATCTTGATCACTTGAATTACTACAGTTTTCTTTTTAATTTATAAATCTTTATTTATTATATTCTGTTATTAACATCTTGTAATTTGATGACAGAGAAATTACTATAGAAAAAAAATGAAAAATAACAATAAAATAAATAAGTGAACATCTGTGTTCACTCCCTGTGCTGGAAGAAGGGGCTCATCGACCCCACTCCTAATAAGTTTAGGCATTAAGGCCCAGGAGGTCAAGCGGCCATCTCTGTTTAAGTCATCTGGGAGGATTGTAAGGATTGGAGTCTGATGACAGGGATTGGGAGTGTGGATTAGGATGAAATTGGAGTTTACTATGGAAGAGCTTGAAGCGGGTGAAGATGAGATCTTGGACAAAAGGAATATTAAAGTCCTGATGAAGAGTGGAGTTGGAAACATAATATGGAGCGTTGGCAATTCTTCTGAGAATTTTGGACTGAAAGGATTGTATTCGTTGGACATTGGAAGGCTTAGCGGCACCCCACAGTTCTGCAACATTAGTTCAGATTGGTCGTATTATGGTCTTGTAGATAGTCAATTTGTTTTATATTGTGAGCGCTTATTTATAAGGCTGTATAAAAGTCCGTGGCATCTGTTGAGTTCTTGTTACTTGATTTTAATGTGTTCAAAACTTGGTTTTATAAATGTTGGAAGTGGTTTTGTAGTCAGGATGAGAGGAGAGGATCACTTTGTCATCTGCAAAGAGGGGTAAGAGGGTATACAGTGGGATTAAAAATACAATTAATAATAATTTAGATTAGTGATAATAAAAGTAATTATTAAAAATATAATAATATTTATCTAAATGAATAGTAATTTATGTTTATAAATCCTATTTTAATGGCATTGTAGGTCACGTTGAGTATCTTGTTCATTACCTATCTCATCAGAGTTAGTTAACCTCCTCAGCTATTGGCTGGTTAAGATCTTTAATAGTATAGTTGAGAATTCATACACAGCTTATAGGTCCTAGTTGAAAAAACTACAATCCCCTCCCAGAATTTGTTTCATTTTTAATAATATGGTTGTAAATCATTTTAGATTATCAAGGTAGCTCTTATTGTTCCGGAGGTTTGTTTTTTTTTTTTTTTTTTTTTTTTTTCCAGGTTGTTTCCAATGAAAAACAAATAATAATCATTATCAAATTATTTTTAGTAGCTGGGCAAAATGTCAAAAGCGTTCATTAAAAAAAATGTTTACATGATTTAAAAAACAATATTGCGTGGGGAAATGACACTTTTCTTCTGAAAGAAGACAGTTAATATTTAAACTTAGCAATGAAAATGTATTTTATTCTGAAAACATTTATTATTATTTATTAGGGTTCAGCCAAGGTTGATCCAAAAAAATACAGTTTAAAAATAATTTTTCATTATCTGCCGACATTTTGGCATACATTGTTCAGGACTTTTATGAAGGCCTGAGGGGATGTTTTGCCATCTGGATCAAACATTCATGACTGAGATGAATGAAGATGGCTTACAATGTTAGCTAAAATATCGACAGATAATAAAAAATCTATTTTTTTTAAATTGTATTTTTTTTTGGATCAACCTTGACCAAACCCCAACAAATGATCAAAAACTCTCTATTTGACTTAGATGATTTTAGTTGGGGTTCGGTCAAGGTAGGCCTACCTACAAAAATCATCTAAGAATAATATCTACGGTCAACAAACTCTCCTTTTGAACTCTCTATTTGAATTTATTATTATTTATTTCTGCAAACATTT
The DNA here is from genome assembly GCA_000696205.2 of Oncopeltus fasciatus. Lineage (NCBI taxonomy): Eukaryota > Metazoa > Arthropoda > Insecta > Hemiptera > Lygaeidae > Oncopeltus > Oncopeltus fasciatus. Next base: position 183,285 of record KZ807800.1, on the reverse strand, counting down.
TTTTTTATTATGAGATAATTTAACTTCATGCTAATTATTTCTACTAAACATGCTTACCAACTAATACAGGTGACTGGTTTAGAAGTTCCTTTTTCAAGAAAGAAAATTCTACACAGTTTACTTGTATTCTAAAAATTATGAGGTAATAATAACAATGGAGCTTGTGTTTTGTTTTTTGTTTTTTTCTTCCAACTAACCCTTTGGATAAATACACACAAAAACACACATACATACATACACACACACACACTATTTATATATAGGACAACATAATCCACAACTTTTACGTAGGAGATGCATAAGCAAAGTAGATTTCCCATGTCTCATTAAGATGGATTGATAAACGAGATTAAAAAAATTAAAACAAAATTAAATACCTTGAAATAAATATCTAAGATAAGTCGTCAATTTAAAATAATCACTCTCTCATTAGACTAAGCAGCGAAGTATTAGATAATAAAAACATAATTGTCCAAATAGATGCATCTAAGGTAAATAATTTGGCAAGAGAAGGCTTTAATCAATACGAATTAAAGTAATATAAATGACTTTTACTTAGTTAACTACATTGAAAGAGATATAATTATGAAAGTGGAAGACAAAATTGAATTATATATTTAAAGAGACGCACCTACAAAACATCTACAATATCTCAATGCAAAATAGAAGAGTTTTAAGCCTGACTAAGTTTGGAAACTGAGGATTGAGTCGAAAAATTGTCTTGTCTGAGACAAGTAAGAAAAAACTTGCAAGAAAAATATATATCATTGGACAAATAGATTAGGTTCCAAGTTCTTAGAATATTAACTAAAATTATGAAATTGATGATCTTTGTAATATAACTACTATTAAAGATGAGATAGGATAGTGACGTAATATAGGAATGAGAAAATGTTTTCTGGCAGCCATGGAAAGAAAATTTCTTAATTACTATGTGAGTTCTTACTTGATTATTCTGTTGTTACTTGCATGGTAAAACCTGTAGGGAAAATGGAACAAACCCTGCATTAAAATGAGTAACTTAAAAATACACATAATACAAACCAAACTATCTTGGGAATCATTAATAGAATGAAGTAACTAAATATATAAAAATCCATGATCGGAGAAAAAATTTCAGCTGATGTGTTTGACTTTTGATATATTATTTTAGCGATAAGCATATATTTTTCAAGTAATGCATTTCTCAGTATAATGTTCACATATTTCATGAAAGATAAGATTTGACTGGTTTTTGAATATTTTTTGGTTCTGAGTTTAAGACTTTAGTTCATTGCAGTGAATCAATCACCANGGTTTCTTCATAGGCCGTATTGGCTGGAGCTTATGTCCAAAAAGCCTGAATGGGTTTATTGACCAATGACCCTCGAAACGTGTCATTGAGTCTAGTATAATGGGTTGGATTGAAATGGACAATGTGAAGGTTGGAAGAAATAAAAGATTTTCTTGGTGTAATTTACTGTGGGAAGAGGGAAGATAAAATAGGTTTAAAATCACCAGGGATAGTCATTTTCTTGAAGAAAGAAATTTTAGGAGTGCATATTATAATAATTGTAGCTTTAATTCACAGTATGATGTGGTCTTGTAAATTTTCATAATGTTTAAATAACTTCTTGAAATTGACAAAAAATATTTTTTTCTGCTAAAGTAATATTTGTACAACATTTCTCCACTTTCAATACTAAAAATTAAAAAAGTATCATTCACTGGTAAGTTTTAATTGACAGTGTTATGGATAAGCCTTGTGCCTGGTACCCAAACCGTTATCCATTTCATGGCATCAATAAATGTAGCCTAGATAATTAATTTTCTCTTACTTTTTCATCACCAGTGTTGATCTGCCCTTTCACTGCAATTTTTTTTTATTTTTTTTTTATCGTCCCTCAAGGAAGAGTCCCTGTCTTCCTACCCTGACTTTATGAAAAAATCTGTTTACTATTTTTTTTTTTAATTGCAAGATTTACCCCATGCCTTAGTGACTTAATCAATCAAGGGTGTGTTACAGGTGTCAGATACACAAAGATTTTTTTTTTTTTTTTCATTCCAACTTGAGAATTGTTGTGAAAGCATGAAGAGAAAACAATTACTAGCATTATATAGATAATTGATATTGCTCATCATTTATAAAGTTAGTTTAATAGTAACAATAAAAACCTATGTAATAGTATTCATTAAAATGTATTCACTACAAAACAGATTTTTGTTATTTAATACATAGATGTTATGTTTTAATGCAATAATAGGAAAATGAATTGGCTCTGAGATAGATTACTTGGAAAGAAATTAAAAGTTTCAAGTATATAAATATTTGTATTAAGTAAATAAATAGTTGATTAGATCAGATATTACTAGGCATTTGCTAATTTTTGCGTCAATGGAGTTGAGCCTCTTGAAGAAAAGAAGAAAAAAAATGTTAGGAAAAGGTGATAAGAGAACAAGATAAAACCATGAGGAAAAATTAATCAGAACCCGTTTATTTAGTTTTTATAATGTTATGCAGTAGATCTAAGATATTTTGAATGGATAGAAAAATCTGTACTTGTATTCTATCAAACATTTAATCCATGGTTGCTCCATTTAACTTACCTTATGAAAATGCAGAATGATTGGCCAATACTATGATATATAGTTGATAGTCCTCTGACCAGTCTGAAACAAGCAGTTCCCTACTGAAACCTATTATGGTCATTGGTCCTATCTCAAGAAAAGACCTTAGGACTTTTATTCTTTCAATAAAATAATTTGTGATGATAATTTTAAAAAATCCAAGCCCTTTCTTGCAGACATGTCTTATGTATCAAGCCTATGTCACATATGATCCAGGCCCTAATGAGAATTGTGCAGGATGTACTACTATTGACAATTAGAGCAATTTAAAAAGTATCATGTTTTGTCAAAATTATCCTCTCTTTCGCTTCTGCATCTGAGAAAATTAGTCTAATTAAATTTTGCACAGAATCAAACAGCTTCTCCCCCCCCCCTACCCCCATAAAAGCTTTCAAAGAAATACTGAAAAATGTGGCCTTGTGTAGAGCACAGACATCTTAGTTGCTATCGTTTTTAGTATAAGAAAATATCGAAAAAATTTTCAAAAAGTCTGTTATGGAAACAACCTCATTAGACACATTCACTAAAAATGCTTATTTAAATCTCATACATTAAATTAAAAGTGACCAGGAACAAAAGGCATAGAAACAAAATAAAGTCAAGAAGAAAATTATTTATTTGACTCATTTAAGATTTATTTTTTCAATGTTTTTCTAAATTTTTATCTTATTAAATTAATAGTTGTTTTTGAACTATAATTACTATTATTTAAAATTCTATACCATGATTTAAACTTTAATGTTGTTCCATGTGTTTTTACTGTTTTTAGCATTTTTTTATCTCGAGGATATGATTTTACTCTTCATTTTCCTGAATATCATTCATTTCCTGTAAATCCTAGCTTGCAAAAATAATGCGCCCTCTAATTTTTGCTTTAAACAGCTATCTAGATTTTCCCTTCCTCTGTAAAAAATATATAAAATAAAAAAAAAGGTGGATTGCATGCAGGAAGAATGCATAAATTCCTAGCAAATTCAGATGATGTAGCAGTAGCAAGTAGCAAGAAAAAAGATCAGAGCTAATTAGTGCCTTGATAACAGCAGCAGAGTCCACCGACTTACTCGTTAATGTAGATAATACAAGTTCTTCCATTTGTAGTAAACCATGAACTACATATAGGAGAACAAATAAATGTAGGGAAAAATCAGTAATAATGTGTGGTTGAAACATGTGCTCTAACAGATATCCCAATCATCAAAATTAAATGATTTGATCTTAAAGTCCTCTGAATAATAATGGTCCCCAAATGGGATGGAGACTCACAAAAAAAGAACTGCTACAAGAAACAAAGCAGTCAATCACGCACAAAATAAAAGCAAGGGAGTTATGATGGCAGAAAATGTGGCAAGAAGCAATCCATCTGGAATCCCCAGTGAAGTAATTGTATCAGTGAATGCAAAAGTGGTCGTAAATAGACTCTAAGGGAAATTAGGAAGGAAGTGGAATGATAGAATTTAAAAATTAAAAATTATTTATCTGGAGCTAAAAACATCAGTTTTACATTTATTGTTCTTTTATGTTTTTAAATTAAATCAGATATTGACTCTTATCTAAGTTCATCTTTAACTGTATATAGGAAATCAGCTCAGAAGCTGCAATTAGTTGTTTTCCCCAATGAAATTTGGGTGGGATATTGCTTTGAAATATAAAATAAAAAGTTGAGTTTATTCTTTAGAAAAATCAGATGAACAGTTGCAGGAGATTACAAGAAATGTCAATTGCCTATAAACATTTTTTCCCAATGCAGCAGACATGATATTTAGTTTTGAAGAATTAAATTTAACATAGATTTATTTATTAATAAATAAAGAAATGTCATGTAAATTTCCAATTCAGATATTCTATGATGCCGAGGAATTTGTTTAGTTTCTGCAGTTTCTGCATGGTGGACTTTTTCTGCCGCAGTGCTGGCTTATTCATTTAATATTCATTTTCATCTGCTGTTCATTCCTGTAGTTAAAGTTTTGGCTATTGCCAATTTCTTTCTCTGAGGGTTAGATTCAAAATATGATACCATGTAGTGGTATCTTGTATCCGGATTTAAATTTTTTTTAGCCTCTTAAATTGTTATTATAATAGTCTATTAGTTTTAGACTTCAATCAATTTCAATTGCAAAGTATTGTAGGACCAGTAGAGAATCCCCTGTTTAAACAAAATATAATATGCATATCTCCCATGTTTTATTTGAACTATNAAGAGTCAGTTCTCACAGGGGATCAAAAGTCTTATGTTAAATCAAATTAAAGAATAAAACAAAACGTAATGAGTTAGATCTTATAGATTTAGAGTAGTTAGATTGAGATATTGGAGTTTACACTTACAAAAGTTTGTGCGGGGAAGTGTTCATGGAGTTGCTGCTGTGTGTGGAAGAATACTACTGACTTGCCTCGACGGACTCCTGCCATATGTCCGTCCTGGTCAAGGGATCTCCCTTGTTGGAGGGGGAACCCAATCGCTGGCCCGCCAGGGTTAGGTCTTTCCGTCCTTGAAGGTCCTGACGACCATCTCATAAAGTCTAAATAATGGCAACCTCTCGGACACCCACCATCCGGTTCTCAGGCCTTATGTGCATGGTAAGGGATGGCTGACTCTTTCCTAGAAGAACAAATATCTTATATTTCGTGAGCTCTAAATGATGGCAGCTATTCCGACAGTAATAATTTTCTTGGCTTGGAAGTTTCTTGACACAATATCCTATAACCGTTATCTTCGAATCCAACTAAAATTCCTTCTAAAGTCTTTGCGTACATTTACGAAACATCGGCAACCAACAATTCTGATTTATTTCCGTACCATAGCTTTAAAGAGGATTTTCATGAAGTTAAGTAGCTCTAAGCCGAAGGCACTACTCGTCAAACAAAAGAGAGAAATGGAGTACATAAATTTTTACATATATGGGAATATAATGTTAAAGACTAGGTAATTAGGTGGCGTGAGGACCAGACCTGTACGGGAAGGGCCCTATTGAAAGATGATACCTGCTTCCTTTCGTCTGAGAAGAGAAGTAGGGTTACTAGAAATCCTTATTAGAATCTTCTAGGCCGGCCTCGTCACTCCAATCAAGTTATAAAAGCTGCTCACCTGCGGCCCCCCCCGAGTCAGTGTTACTCAGTGACAGATTCCGTTTCAGATCTTGTGCTACGGGCTCGTCGTAACCTTTACAGTGCTGGTAACAGCGAAGTGATAAGTGACAGTAATTAGCAAGTTCTTTTAAATGAGCGCATTTAATTCACTTGAATATATTTTCTTTATTAGCTGTAACTAATTTATATTTATATCTATTTATTAGTTATTAAGAGCAGTATTTGCGATTGTTAGCTGTCATTATTTGGAGTAATTACTTGTTGTAATAAATTAATTTCAATTTATTTTTGTTCTTAATTATTATTGACCCATAGTAGGTCATAACAATAATTAAACTCGTGAGAGAGATGAGATAATAGTTTTCGACTTTCGATATAATTTTAATTCGCACATAGATTATATATACATACAATACATACATACATAGAAAAAGTTTACAGATTGTTAATGCATTGTCTCATTCTGCCGAAAATCGGTGGTGAATTGGCAGTGAAGCTTTGAGGCTAATATATTCTGGGGCTGTTGAGCCTATACTAACTGATGCTACTCCAATTTGGAACAAATCAGTGATTAATAAATAAAAAAATAAAGCATGGCCGGTGACTGATTGCCCTCGTGATAATCAGAGGATTTAGGACCATCTTTATGAGGAGGCAGTAGTTCTCCAAGCTCAATGCTCAACCAAGTTCTACTACGCTTTAAAGTCCGGAAGGTACATTGAACTGCGGAAAACCCCATTGAGTACTAATATTGGTAGCAAAAGTGAAGCAGAAAATGGCACAGCCTTCTTGGTTTTCAGAGAAGGAGGGAAGATCACCGAGGGAAGGTAACGTCTTTACTCGTGGTGTTCGAATAGCCAGTGGGACAGCTTGCAATCTATGAAGCATTATCCTGATGGATAGAACAAGAATCGGCGATTCCTTAGCTATGAAGCGACGATCAGGAGTGACAGCTGAGTTGCTATAATGACGGTTAAAAATCAGCGCAATCACTTGCCAGTCAGGAGCAGTCTGCAAAGTATTTTTTACCATGATAACTTTTACTTTTTAATTTACCTATTTTTCTTATTTCAGGCTCCAGGAAATGTGCCACCAATGTATAACACATCAAGATTTCCATCTTAATGTAATTTTTTTTGTGTGTGTATTTTGTTTTCTCTGTTATAAATATTTTTGGTTTTAAATTAAGAAATTAGACTTATTTTATATATATACTGCATCAACATAAATTTGTACATATATTCCACTTCATGTATAGATAATGTATAATTTGTTGTAGCATTTTACTTAAAGCTAAAATTGTTTAATATAAGGGAGGTAAATGGTATTTACTAAATGGAATTAAAGTAACAGCCATTTGATAATAATGTAACATTCAAATGCTGTGGAAATTGGTTGTACTCAACGATTCATGTGCAAACAGTAACTTTTAAATTGTTTGCCTGGATACCGAATAAAATAATTAAAACAAATAGATAGATATGATAGGACAAATTAGATATGTGATGGTAACAAAATTTCATTTAAAAATATTTGTGAACGTTAAACTAATCAAGTTATTTTTTCAAGGAACATTTTATGCCAAAGTTTCCAAAAGTTTAATTTTATTTGTAGGGTATGAAGAGTCCATAAATTTTATGGTAGCTTTGTTGTAAAATGAATTTATTTAATTTTATCCATGTAATATTGGTTTTAATCTACCTATTTTGTCTAATATCTAGTACTCTACAAATTTACAATTACAAATCTTTAGACAGCTTCTTTATAATTTGGACAATAATAAAACTATATTTATCATTAGTTAGCATCTTATTAACAGTTCTGGTAAAAATTCTTAAGAATTAGTCATTCATTTGGGAATAGTACTGCATATATCATCTTTCAATTATTCAATATGAATTGCAAGTATATCTTAATTATTAAATTTAACTTAAAAACGAAAAAAGAAATTTTTTACTTGTAATTTAAAATTTCATTCATTAGCAATTAATTATCTGTAATTATTTATTAATTAATTAAAGGCCCTATTGACTACAAAAATTAAATTATATAAAAGAACAAGGTGAATAATTGAAAAAGTGATTCAACTTTTTAAAATTTTTATGTATGAATTGAATAATTAATAAAATAGAAAAACAAATTATCTTTAAATTAAAGGTATATATTTTATTCTTATAAATACTTAATATTGTCTAAATCCTAGTTTTTTTGTTGGTTTTTTTTT
>KZ807800.1:161815-174660 GCA_000696205.2 Oncopeltus fasciatus | reverse complement strand
TATATATATTTATAAAATTACATGTTGTTAATTGAAATTTGTTATTAGTTTCCTTTTATGTTACGATAAATGTCCATGTTGTTATTTTGTTTAAGTTTAATATTCACACTCAGGCTCAATTTGAAAAATAAAATTAAAATAAATTATCCCAATAAAGTATATTTACTAGAAAAATATAGCCTTACTTACTTTATTCAAGATTCTTCTTATGTTTATGCTTCTCTGAGCAAAAAGAAATTAAAGCAACTAATCTTGTTAGGAATATTCACATAGAATAGCTTCAATACAGTGAAAGCTTCTGAGTTTATATGTGAAACTGTGTGCTCTTATTCTAATTTACTAGACTAATTATTATGTTTGTCCACAAAAGAAGAGTATCTACAGTATTGCTTTAAGTGACACTAAATATTTTATAATCTAAGCATATTTAAATCTTATAATGTATAAATTTGCAAGATTTAAAGGAAAGAAGGTTTATGCTTAAATAAGTTACAAAACCTCTTTGCAATGTTCATCAAGTTTGTTAACGAATATTTGTGATTACCAATGATAGATAAAGATTTTAGGTATAAGGCTGGGTTTTAGAGATTATTTTAGGGATGTGAACTTCTTGATTCACTGATGCTTATAAAGGCTTTTTGTTGTAATATAGAGAATATTTTAAATTGTTCACAATATACTGAGCAGACTCAAGAAAAGCAGGTTGGCCTTACAGCCTTTGAAAGTAGTGAAAATTGTGTTGCAGATGTCCATCTGTTCCTTTTCTGTTTAATGCCCAAGTTGCATTGTGAGCAGTACTATACACAGGTTTCTTCATAGGCCGTATTGGCTGGAGCTTATGTCCAAAAAGCCTGAATGGGTTTATTGACCAATGACCCTCGAAACGTGTCATTGAGTCTAGTATAATGGGTTGGATTGAAATGGACAATGTGAAGGTTGGAAGAAATAAAAGATTTTCTAGGTGTAATTTACTGTGGGAAGAGGGAAGATAAAATAGGTTTAAAATCACCAGGGATAGTCATTTTCTTGAAGAAAGAAATAAATTATAAGGACTCTCTCTTCGATTATGAAGAGAAATTTCAAGACTGAAGTAGAAGTGAAAAATACTCGAGCTCTCAAATCAATGTCCACATATAGAGTTACACTGTTACTTGTTAATCAACTTGTTCTTTACATAGGAGAACGTGGTGAGGAAGGGAGGCTGAGAAGAAGGAATGAGGGGAAGATTGCAATGATTTTTAATGGGTTATCATTATAGTACTGTAGGAAGTGATATTAGCCAGTATGCATGAAGCATTAATGCATCAGGAGACGAGAATATTACTCATAGGGAAAGTAATAAATAGGAGATAAGGAAAGTTTGGGATACAGGAGAGTAAGACATTTTTTCTTCATTTATATTGAGAGGGAAGTGCAAATGAAATACAATATTCCTTGAGTATATAGCAAACTTAATAGTGATGGATTGACTGGTTTAAATTAAAGAAAGATTTACCTAACAAAAAGTTTTGAAATGTTTCACGAGCAACAATGCAAAAATATACATGATTGAAAAATAATAAATTAATAAATAAATTGTTGAAAAAATATAACCATACAATAATAGTAAAGATACATATACAAAAAGTGAGTATTGCATTGTAAGTTAAGATAGAGAATATAGACATATTAAATTAGTTTCTTAGAATAAATAACTTTAAAAATTGTATTCTTAATTAACTTAACAAAGAAGAAAAGTCTTCAAAGGAGAAATTCAGGAGAGGAGAAACAAGTATTTGTAGGAGGAACAACAATACATAGATCAGCTAGACATATTCAAATCTTCTGGTACTTTTAATGCTGACCAGGTGACCAATGCTTTGCCATTTAATGTTGGTCATGAAAAATGTAACTCGGCTAACAAAAAGTTTTAAAAGGAGAGTTTTTTTGACCGTAGATATTATTCTTAGATGATTTTAGTTGGGGTTCGGTCAAGGTAGATCCAAAAACACAAATTTAAAAAATGTATTTTTTTAATAAAGGATTATCTGCCGACCTTTCGTCATATAATTGTAAGCCGTCTTCAGGGCTATCATGAAGACGAGAGAAGACGTCCTGTCCCTAAGTTCACATTTCCACGACTGAGTGGACTGTCCCAGTCATGGAAATGTGAACTTAGGGACAGGACGTCCTCTCTCGTCTTCATGATAGATGGCCTGAAGATGGCTTACAATGTAAGCCGAAATGTCTGCAAATAATTCTTTATTTAAAAAATACATTTCTTAAATTTGTGTTTTTGGATCTACCTTGGCCGAACCCCAACTAAAATCATCTAAGAAAAAGTTTTAAATTTTTCATGACCAACAACGCAAAAATATATATTCAATGATCTGATGGATAGCTCAATTCCATGGTACTTCTGACATCATAAATAGAGGTTCTATGCCTTTTATTAAGATATGGTCGATCTGTTGACAATGGTCTTGTAGGGAATCACCATGCTACATTCAACCCAATATAATATAACCAGATTATTTATAGCAGTGACGTTCACACATCTTGTTGTTATCGCTGCCTTATCATTCAAGTAGAGTGGAAATGTCCCCTCCTAATATTTTACAATTTTATTATTCCTAATATTTTACAACATATTTTTGTATCTATTAAACTGCTAAAATTGTGAACTAAATTTTTCAAAACTATGTTTATGAAATTTCATAAAATTTGTGCCTGTTTCTTTAGGATACTCTATTTTAAATTAACCAAATGAAATTATATGCTAAATGAAGGAACAAAATTTTAAAATAGATATCTCTTGAAATCAGTTATATTTATCATCTCGACACTCAACAAAAGTACTTTAGTCTAAATTTCAACTGAGTTTGGTTCAACTACAGTAAGAGGTTAATAAGTGAATTTAAAACTTAACATTAATATAATATCAAGAAATTGTTTATGAAATTGATTACATATGCCAAGCAGTTTTAAAGAACGCTGGACATCAATGACCACTGAACGGGTTAGCACGATCAGAGGATTCCCACAGGAAAGAGTATGTTTACCTTTGTTGAGGTGGTCTCAATAAATCTTATTAATGTGAGCAATGAAGTAGTAGATAATACAGATTTTTTTTTTTTATTAGAGTAGAGATCGTGGACATTCTACTTGAGTGTATGCAATTAACCTTATATCTAGCATAAAAATTGTATCTTGTTGATGAACTCCAATCATACAATATAGCCCATGTTTCTGATTTGATCGCTTTACCTACAGGAAGCTATTTCATTTAGTCCTTTCCACAATAGTTTCCTTCTCTTATATTATGATTCTTTATTCCTAAATATTCATCCCTATAATATTTTTTCTCACATATTTTAAATTCATTAGTCCTCCATTACATCGTCTAATATTTGCAGTACATCTTAATAATCAGAATAGATGAAATTTCTACTTTCACTATATTATTTAAATTACAGATTTATGAAACAGAGCAATGTCCTAGATTGTCATTAAGGATTACTTAGGAATATCTCTAAAAGATAATATTTCCTTATGGGGAATGACTGTGACATGCTGGTTTGGGTGACTGAACAGGAGGGAAGCTGCAGGAAGAAACATTAACCGAGTATCCGAGGCAGTAAAATAATCAATCGGCCCTAAACCTTGCTGCAACTGTGTAAAGAACTTTTGTAAAGAAATTAATGGAATCCTAGAATCTATCTGGCTTTCTCCGTTACTTCTGTAATTTCGTATTAGGACAGTTAAAGAGGAGTCTAACTCGAGTGACAACGTTAAATGCTGCCACTAGGGTGAAGGAATAAAGACCCTTCCCAATCCTATTATGATAAAAATGAGAATAGTTCAAAAAAGAAAGATTTATACTAAATAATTTCTTTATTAACGTGAATTAATCAGTAAAATTAATTCTATGCTGAACGTCCTCTAAAATAATTTAGCTGCTTAAGATCACGTCCAAAGAGTCAGTTCTCACAGGGGATCAAAAGTCTTATGTTAAATCAAATTAAAGAATAAAACAAAACGTAATGAGTTAGATCTTATAGATTTAGAGTAGTTAGATTGAGATATTGGAGTTTACACTTACAAAAGTTTGTGCGGGGAAGTGTTCATGGAGTTGCTGCTGTGTGTGGAAGAATACTACTGACTTGCCTCGACGGACTACTGCCATATGTCCGTCCTGGTCAAGGGATCTCCCTTGTTGGAGGGGGAACCCAATCGCTGGCCCGCCAGGGTTAGGTCTTTCCGTCCTTGAAGGTCCTGACGACCATCTCATAAAGTCTAAATAATGGCAACCTCTCGGACACCCACCATCCGGTTCTCAGGCCTTATGTACATGGTAAGGGATGGCTGACTCTTTCCTAGAAGAACAAATATCTTATATTTCGTGAGCTCTAAATGATGGCAGCTATTCCGACAGTAATAATTTTCTTGGCTTGGAAGTTTCTTGACACAATATCCTATAACCGTTATCTTCGAATCCAACTAAAATTCCTTCTAAAGTCTTTGCGTACATTTACGAAACATCGGCAACCAACAATTCTGATTTATTTCCGTACCATAGCTTTTAAGAGGATTTTCATGAAGTTAAGTAGCTCTAAGCCGAAGGCACTACTCGTCAAACAAAAGAGAGAAATGGAGTACATAAATTTTTACATATATGGGAATATAATGTTAAAGACTAGGTAATTAGGTGGCGTGAGGACCAGACCTGTACGGGAAGGGCCCTATTGAAAGATGATACCTGCTTCCTTTCGTCTGAGAAGAGAAGTAGGGTTACTAGAAATCCTTATTAGAATCTTCTAGGCCGGCCTCGTCACTCCAATCAAGTTATAAAAGCTGCTCACCTGCGGCCCCCCCGAGTCAGTGTTACTCAGTGACAGATTCCGTTTCAGATCTTGTGCTACGGGCTCGTCGTAACCTTTACAGTGCTGGTAACAGCGAAGTGATAAGTGACAGTAATTAGCAAGTTCTTTTAAATGAGCGCATTTAATTCACTTGAATATATTTTCTTTATTAGCTGTAACTAATTTATATTTATATCTATTTATTAGTTATTAAGAGCAGTATTTGCGATTGTTAGCTGTCATTATTTGGAGTAATTACTTGTTGTAATAAATTAATTTCAATTTATTTTTGTTCTTAATTATTATTGACCCATAGTAGGTCATAACAATAATTAAACTCGTGAGAGAGATGAGATAATAGTTTTCGACTTTCGATATAATTTTAATTCGCACATAGATTATATATACATACAATACATACATACATAGAAAAAGTTTACAGATTGTTAATGCATTGTCTCATTCTGCCGAAAATCGGTGGTGAATTGGCAGTGAAGCTTTGAGGCTAATATATTCTGGGGCTGTTGAGCCTATACTAACTGATGCTACTCCAATTTGGAACAAATCAGTGATTAATAAATAAAAAAATAAAGCATGGCCGGTGACTGATTGCCCTCGTGATAATCAGAGGATTTAGGACCATCTTTATGAGGAGGCAGTAGTTCTCCAAGCTCAATGCTCAACCAAGTTCTACTACGCTTTAAAGTCCGGAAGGTACATTGAACTGCGGAAAACCCCATTGAGTACTAATATTGGTAGCAAAAGTGAAGCAGAAAATGGCACAGCCTTCTTGGTTTTCAGAGAAGGAGGGAAGATCACCGAGGGAAGGTAACGTCTTTACTCGTGGTGTTCGAATAGCCAGTGGGACAGCTTGCAATCTATGAAGCATTATCCTGATGGATAGAACAAGAATCGGCGATTCCTTAGCTATGAAGCGACGATCAGGAGTGACAGCTGAGTTGCTATAATGACGGTTAAAAATCAGCGCAATCACTTGCCAGTCAGGAGCAGTCTGCAAAGTATTTTTTTCCCTTGTCACATTTAAGTGGGTGAGAGGACACTGCAGGGACTATGGCAACGAGGAGGCCGAAGCACTCGGTAATCAGGCAGCAGTAGATCCCTGTCTCATATTCTGTGGCCCCAACCTCCTACATTATTAAAACCTTAAACTGGGAAAAAGACTGGCAAAATTCCACCAAAGGCTCTGAAACAAGATCATATTTCCCTATACGACAAAAAAGGCTTGAAACAACCAGGCCTAAAACAGACTTTACTTAAGTAGGCATGGGCGGTACAGAGAATATTTAGACCGTTTCAAATTTATAGAAGATCCGATTTGCTTTTGTAATGAATCATCGTCTGATCTTTCATCGTCCCCGATTTGAAAATATTGGAAGTAAACTAATTTGGGAAATAATAACGAAAGGAAGAACTTGGCCAGCATCCAAATCGGAACTGAATTCTGTAGATAATTTAGCATCTTTTCAAAAATTAATTAGTGAGATTTTAACAGATCAAATATTTTAATATATTAAATTATGTAAGTTACGTGGAACATGTACCATTATATGAATTATTGGCCTTCTCTCAGTGTTAATTTTAGAAGGAAAGATTTATTTAAAAAAAAAAAATTATTTATAGCTGTTAGGACGAGAAAATATTGAAATAATTTCCAAAAAAATTTTCGAGAGAACAGCTTCAACAGATAAATTTTATTCAGAATTCGCTAAATGTATGTTATACGGAATATCACAATATAATAATGAATGCGGATTTTAGAAATATTTAATTAAATTTAATGTTAATTATGACGATATATTCAGACGTTCAAATTTTTTTAATCATTATATTCATAGAATAGAGAGCGATTCTCGCAACTTAATGATTATGTCTTTGTAATAGATGGCCATTTCTCTGATAAGATTAGGTTAGGTATTTTTAGGACCTATTTCAGTTAGAGGTTTTGATTCTTATTTTTCCTCTATTTTAGATTATTTTACTTTTACTGTAGACTTATCTTAGGAAAGAAAAAGTAAACAAGGTCACAAAACGTATTTCCGTTTCGTGCTAGAGTATAGTTTTCAACCTCAGTTTCAGTCGAAGATCCCTACTTTTAACCTCGCAGTAATATGACTTATAGACAGGTAAGATTTAAAAAAAGAAATTTTCTCGTCGTAATTTATGATTAGTAATGAACACGTTACTTATGTATATTTGAACTGGAGCAGAACATGTCCAGTACTTGATCTTACAGACCCAAAGGATCTTAATGAATAAGTTATACATTTGTAACTCTACTATATTTTTCTTTTTAATCTAATTTTTATTTTTTTTGAAGTTGCAGCTTTTTGAATTTAATTATATTTTACTTATTATTTTATTAATTTACATTTAATTTCCCATAAAGTATCATTTAGGTACTATCTTATCATTGCAGTCACAGCTCTTTTTGGTTAAATCAATAGTTGAATAATATAGTCTTATTAATTATTATAGGTCTGCCTTTACCTAAAGACATATCTATAATATGTTTGGCATCAATGGGTGTCGGAGAGTAAAAGCCTCTCTTACTATGTGTTATTTTCTCAATCGTTCTCAATGATCGACAAAAAGAAAAGCTTTGATTTTAGCAATAATTGTATCATAGTGTCTTGAATCATCAGACTTAAAACATACTAAAGGTTGACCATTCATTTTTTTTAAATTCACTATTCATTTTCTAGCATGACTAGAAATTTTAACCATTCTATCATAGAGCTTCACTCTATACAAACTGGTATGAATTGTATTTTTATCTCTTTTGGCTTCAACCTTAGTAAATTAGAATTGTTTAAACTGCAGAAATTACATCTCCATGCAGTGAATTTTCCCATTCCTTGGGTGAAGCTCTTGATTTGGAATTATACAAGGCCAGATCACTCTGACTGATTGTCTGACAAATGATTACGGAACCGTTATGGAACACATGTATCTCGTGAACTTCTGAAAGTTCTTTAAAAATTAACAATCTGCCCTCATCCATTAGTAATGTGAGAATAATGTACTCTTTGAACATTTATGACTTTTATTAACTGTACATTAAGGACTGAAGGTACTTTGATAATACTGAAGAAAGCCAGTGCTCCCACACTGAAGGAACCCACCTTTGTCTAGTAATTTATAGCAAACCCTTAAATTGAATCGTAGCTTGTTGAGAAAAAAAATTCTTCATTAATGCATCTGTAATCCTCCTTAAATGGTTAATTCCATTCTTGCCATCTGATTGTAATTATATCACTTTAAAAAATNTCCATCTTTCATTGAAAAATATGACTTTATCGTACAAATTGGGGAGGGGAATGAGTGTAAAAGTGGAGATCACAAAGGCTTTGGAATCGGGAGGGAAAAGGGGACAACCATCCCAGTCACATTCTTAAATTTCTACCTTGTTAAACAGGCTTGTAAAATAAAATTAATGTTAGTTTTTATATTCACCTTAAAAAGTATTATTTTGTGAAAATTTATAATTTTACTAAGTTGAGAGAAAAATTTATGTTTTCAGTGAGAAGCCCTTCTTCCAACTACTGTACAGCCCTTTATCACTGAAGGGTTTTTGCATTTCAAATTTATTTGTGATCCAACAAGCAGTATAACTTTAAGAGTGATCTCAAAAATAATGTTACTAGCAGATACAACAAAATTGAAACCCCATATGATGTTGGGTAAAATAAATTCTGACTTAAATAAATAATTAATTTATTAGCAGTAAGTAATTTATAATTGCCTATTTCTATTTATTTATTTTTTTTTTTTTTTAGGTTTTCAATGCTAGTTTAAATTTCAAATCTCCTATTCAAACGATCTCTAGAACTTTTTCTTCAGAAGGAAAATATCCCAATGGCCTTAGTTTTGGTAAGCTATTTAATATTTACCAAAATACTTAAAAAGTCAACATCTACAAATTCAAGCAACTTTAATGCAGATATTTAACAATTTTTATTCTGCTCCCTTGCATTAAAAATTGTTAAAATTTACGTGGGATTAAATACCACAAAAATATAATATTTATTTAATGCATATATTTTCAGTGTTTGGTTTACTGACTGTTTGTCAGTAATGTACTTTCTAAGATATTAATTTTATGTATGAAACATAAAAAGCAATCATTAATAGTGTCTGCTTAAGAATCATGCATGATCAAAATATAACTTTGACTTTTTGCTTTGGGTCCAACCTTTATGCTTAAGAATTACAAAATGTTATCGTGGAATATCTTTATAAAAATTTTTTTTTCCAGAACTGAACGAAACACAACAGGAGTTTCAGGATTTGGCTAGAAAGTTTGCTCGAGAAGAGATCATTCCGAACGCTGCTGAATATGACAAAACAGGAAAATTCCCTTGGGAAGTACTTAATAAAGCTCATGCACTTGGTCTCATGAATACTCATGTTCCACAGAAGTATGGTGAGTCCTTGATCTACATATATGTTTTGAGTCAAACCTAAAGTTGTTTCATGCTTAAACAAACAAAATTATACCAAAAGCATTGCAAATATTATTTTGAACTTTTTTCTACATGTTTGTACTGATATTAATAATAATTTGAGAATATTTCTACATGAATTTCTGTGCTGCACAGTATACTTTCCTGTTCAAGACAAATTAGCACTGTTAGGTGCTTATATCAACTCTAGAAAATTAGAAGGGAAGAATTAATGTTAGTAATAAAAACAATTTCATTAAATGTACAAGTAATTTAAATAGAAGTTGTCTTCTGATTATCCTCAGAAGTTCGTGTAACATTAAAAATAACTTACTGCATAAATATAAGGAATAATTAATTATTGGTAAACTCAATTGAAAAGTTATTATTTTATGACCTCTTATTCCTGATTACAAATTTATATTACTTAATTGATTTAAATTTCTACATAATTTAGCTCATAATAACAATTATTATTGCGATGAGTATCCATGCATATTATTAAAATTTTAGTAGTGCATATATCATTGTGACTAATCAGTAGCTGTGCAAAAAGTCTGTCACAAGGAGTTGCACTTTTGCAAACTAAGCAGATTTTCCATCTTTCATTGAAAAATATGACTTTATCGTACAAATTGGGGAGGGGAATGAGTGTAAAAGTGGAGATCACAAAGGCTTTGGAATCGGGAGGGAAAAGGGGACAACCATCCCAGTCNATAAAATTCTTATTAAAATAATTTTTCCTTATGGTACTTAAAAATAACAATACTATTTATTCATTTTTCATTTAAAGCTATTAATTCATTTTTCATTATGGGGATATCATCATTAAGATAAAAGTAAAAAATTGTCTTCAGGATTCCCCAAATCCAATATAAATTATTACAAAGTTTAGGTGCCTTTTGAGTACTTCAGAGTTTTGTAGCCTTGTCTACTTGTGACAAGGACACTTAATTGAAGGCCTTGGTCTTGACTTCCTTTGTAATTCTTTCATAATCAACTGAATCATTTTTGCAGCAAATAATATTTTATGTGAGACAGTCACACTTTTTAGCAGCCAAGAAATGCACACATACACTCAACACACATTGGTATAAAAATAAATAAATATTTTAATTTATTTTGCTTCATTCTGAAAAACTATGAATTTGAGGGGAAAAAAATTGAATTCTTAATCAGTTCTTCATTGTCAAATATTGTTAACTTATCTTTCTATTGTCAATATTTAAAAACAGATCTGATATGATGAAAGGTCAAATATTATCATAAATCAATCATCATATAACTCCAGGAACATGATTATTAACTAATTGCACCTACAGAATATTCTTATTCAAAAATTTTATATTTACTACTTTTTTTTTATATATATATAACATTCCAATAATATGTTTCAAGAATTTTATAAATTGAGTTATGAGAAATATGAGTTTACATATAGCCAAAATATGAAATTTTTAAAAAGAAAAAAAAAGAAGTAGATTTTTCTGTTATTAAATTCATTTGTAACTCTACTATANACAAAAACATTGTCACAATGATCGAAATAAACCGAAACAAAAATACAACTATATTTGTATTACAAATAATAATATTTTCAGATTTTATTAAAAATTGTAGTTCAAAGTAAAAATTTAGATGTGTTTTTAGGGGAATAAAATCCCTAATTACTTTTGTAAACTGTTTAAAATAATAAAAAATATGTTTTCAATTTTAAAAAATTGACTCACAACTGGAAAAACAAAAAACAATGTTTAATCAGCCCTAAAATGCCGTAATGTTTAAAAACAAAAAATGACTGATTTTCCAAGTGATACTTCATAGTAATAAAATTCTATCTTTGCACAAATTATAATGATCCGTAATCGATGTTTTCTTCTGTTTTACGAATACTAACCCCGCAACCATATTCAGAGGGAGGATGTCGTCCACCTTTGCTGGTGGTGCAGGTCAAGCTGTTCTGTAAAACTCTAGTAGTTTTCTCATTGGTCCTTTGTAGTAGAGTTAGCAATCCTTTGTAATTTTAAAAGAAAACATGGGAGAATTGAAATAACAATAATAACTTTTAACATATTTTACTTTGAGAGTGGTGTCTTAGGTCAACTTCTCTCCTCAAGTGATTGACATTGAATGTCATTTTTTTAAATTTCATTGTAATCAAATTACAATATGTTTTTTATTTTATATTTAACAGAATATAATAAATAAATAAAACTTTTATAATAATAAATTTCCATTATAACTATCTTATTAATGCTCCATGGTTACATTTTATAAATCCTTCAACTACAATATTTAAAAGAAAAGTATTTTATTTAAAAATATAATTTGGTTTCACTTAATTACTTACTTCTGCTGTTTACTTTTGTATACGATATGAGACCTGGCATTACTATGTCTTCCAATTTTGTATGACCAGTTTCTATCGCTTCCACATGATCAATCTGTGTGTTCTGTTCGGCCAACAGATTATTTTTGACAGCTCCATCAGTGAATTCAAAAATGGAGCATCCAAATTTTGTGCTGTATCACATAATAAAGTTTTGTGTTAAACTTAAAGAATCACTGAGTGTAATCTTTGAAAAGTTTTAAATCTTATCAAGAGCACAAGTTTTCCAATGGTACAAATAATCACCCTCGCTCATAGAGACCTTTAACTTCGAAGACTGATGAGAAAGTTAAAAAGGGTGCAAGAGGGCTCTTGTGTTGTAGACCTTCGTTATAAGTGAATAGTTAAATTTAAACACTGTACATCTTTTTTTACAGATAATGTGAACATGCAAAAGTTTTGTGCCAAAGTGTTGCTGAAAAACCATTGAAAGGGGGGGGGGGGACTCAGAAAAAGAGTAATTTGTGTCTCTTCAGATATTGCAAACAAGTGGATCCTTCATCATAACACCTTTGTCATGTGGGGATCAAAGTCTTCTAAAACTTCTTCCGAAAGTGGGAAACCTCTACTTGTACTTCTACTTATAGCCACGGATTGAAACTATAATGAAGGAAATAATATTGTTTGATAAAAATAATTTTAACAAGTCAAAAATCCGTCATTACATTTCTTTCTGACCCCACATTCTGTTTCACTATATTAATAGACTAAATTTTTTGCTGAAAATTTCTGTTTTACACACGCTAATGTAAATGTTATATATTTTGTATAAAAGTTATAAGAAATAAAACTATATTACTGCTGGAATAATTTTTAAAATGTTAATTTGAAAAATTCAAGTCAGAAAGAAAGATATTTAATAACGTAATTTCAAGTGTTGGGCTGCCCCTGTTTTCTTTAAATACTGAAATCAAAGTCAGTGTTTAGGCTCATCAATGTAAATCATTGAAGGAATTAATTTTTCTTTAAAATCAAATGAAGGGAAAGAGGGATTAGAAGATTAAAAATTATTATTAAAAATATTTGTCTTATGAAGAAGTTTATTGCTAGCAAGTAAATTGCTCATTTATCTTCTTCATTAGATTCAAATTTTGATTTCATTTCCATTATATTTAACAGAATATAATAAATACTTTTTGCTTTGGGTCCAAC
>KZ807800.1:133898-150202 GCA_000696205.2 Oncopeltus fasciatus | reverse complement strand
GGGAGGCGCATAAGGCGGCACGAAATAATAAGACTTTTATAAACCGAAATGGATACGTTAAACACTTTGTCTACTACTGGATGCAGAGTGGTTTCTATGGGATCTGGAAGCAGAATTCTCCAATGAGATCTGGAAGCAGAGTGTCTCCTATGAGAGCTGGAAGCAGAGTGTCTCCTATGAGAGCTGGAAGCAGAGTGAGAAAGAGGTAGGGGGACACTGCATTTAGTAAGTTTAGATAAGGGTCGCGAGTCCAGGTGAGTCAGCCCCTGTGCTGAGATTAGGGCGCTCGGGACTGATAAAGGAGGATTACGGCGCGAACATATATATACTCACCTGTGTTTATGCAGGTGTTTGTGTGTAATTTTTAGAGTATAAGTTATTTAAGTATCCTGGCATACATTTGTTCAAGACTACTCAGAATAGTTATACCCCTTCAGGGTGTTAAACTTTAGAGGTATAACTGTTTTCTATGGAGAATATAGTTCGAGGTGATCAAATTTTGTCTTGAGAAAGATTTAGGACAGGTGTCTTATTTAAACATTGAAAACATTTTTGTGCAATGGATTCCCATCTTGCATTTATAAATTTAGGAAATATGATCTATCCTCTGGTTCGCCGTGATAAAGCAAGGTATAATACAATACATACCTAATTAAAGTTGTTCAAAATCAATATAATATTCACATACATCAAGCAAAAGTAGGAAAATGTTTATCAGATCAATCCAGTGTTAACAAAGATCTCTGATAAGGATGTTTTATGTCCTTCGCTTTCTTTAAAATTGAAAAGGAGTAGAACTGCCATCCAACATCTGAACCTCCTAATACGGAGCTTAAATTGTTGAAAAATGTCAAAAGGCCACCATAAAACTGTAATTATGAGTGTTGCCCCATATAGATTAGAAATATGGGAAATATCTGAAATAAATAAAAATAAACTAACAGCAATGTGGATAGGCTATTGTTAAATAAGTTGCGGACTAACACTAATGGAAAAATAAGCAATGAAGAAATATGAAGCTGGGCACTAATATAGTATGCACTATATGTATGTGTGTGTGTGTGTATATATATATATACACATTTGGTCAAAAGATCTTTTATTTCTTCTAAAGTCCAGCCCTCTTTCTGAAAGAATTTAGACATTAGGATTGAACTTACAGCTTAAGTAAGGAAACTTATTTAAGCCAATCTCCTAAATTGCATTATTGAATAAGCACTTTCTCGATCAGCACGTTTTGGAAAGTGAGTAAAAATTGTTTCCCCAAGGAAAAACTATTTGAAGGGCATCAAGGCTTCTCAAATTTAGTCTTATCTTATCTCCTCCCTTAACTCCACAATTATTGTTCCACAAGTGCATGAGTAACTTTCTGAAAATGATGAGATAAATGTGGCTACGATTTTCAGTATAGGCACTTTAATAATTGTCCCATAAATTAAATGAGTCTTTTAACGTTTATACCACGATTTCTTCAATTCTTCACCGATTCTACTTATAAACTAAAAAATTGGACCGCTCGAAATTTTTTTAAACATATGATTTATCTTAACGCGCATTCGCAGATACAATAAGTAATTTAAGTACATGAAGTCATTTTAGGACAAAGTTTGGTGAGGTTGTTAAAAGCCAAAATCGGTCAAGAGGGGGGAGAGGGATACAGTAAGACCTAAATGAAAAATCGATTAAAGCCTTGTTCTCGATTGAGTTAAAAGAACATAGAACATAATAATTCGAAAACGTAATTTTCTAGTATTTATGTTTTATCACATGAGTAAAAGTGTAGAATCTTGCTGTAACAAGTTTACTAATAATAAATCTAAATTTAATAATACATTTCATATATTTAAACAATCAATGAAAAGGAATAGAAAAAAAAATCTATCTATCCCAGCCAGGACTTGAACCTGGATCTCCTGCTTGCCGGGCCAATATGCTATCTATTGCACCACCGGGACGAGCTAGATAACTTATTAAATTCCCACCACAATAAAATTGTTTAAAATTTACGAGGGATAATAAACCACAACCAAATAAATATTTATAAATTACATAATTTGTAAAATCTGTATTTGTTCGCAATACACACAATATGTAAGAAATTAAGAATGTTGAGCCGACTCCTCCCTTCCTACTCTTCATTCCAGGTCGGTTCGGATCCAGCCTTAGCAAAGTGATTTCCTCGTTGCTCTTTCCGGCTTGTAACACCACAGTAGTCCCATACACTGTTGTCTATCTCTAATGTAACACGGAGAACCTCCCCAGTTTTCTACAGTATTGGGTGGGATTGCTATAAATACCAGAGTTAAGAGTTTCACACTAACGGAACAGAGGTGAACCCAGCAGCAGTCGAGGGAATGGGCGGGCGAGGGGAGAGCGAGCCGAGGAGGAATGTGTACCAATAACGCTGGGATCAGACACGGCCCCATTAGCTCCCGTAACGAGAGATAGTCTCGCTTGCAAGCGACAACTGGGGAGGGGGAGGGGGGAGATGGGGAGGTTTGGAGTCATGCATTACGTCATGAACANATCAGCACTTAAATTAATTTAAAAATCAACTTCACACGATAATTTCAATAGCAACCACGTGCGTACAATTGACAAACTCGCAAAGGTTATGTTTACTACTTATGAACAGCTGATGAGAGGGGTGTTATGTAAACAAACATGTGTACCAACTGTTGGTGATGAAATATTTCATTTGTTGAAAACTCAATATATATATAATATAATGATACTATGTCTTGAAAACAAGAGCTAATATATAATTTTTATGGTCATTTTCGGTTTTAACACGTGGAAATACATTAAAATCAGCTAATTTCAACCCCGAAACAAAAACTTTGTTGTTCAGTGTTATTAATTCTGAGGTTTAGGGGCGTAGTACATTCTCCTACATAAAAAGCCAGACAGAATTTGCATTGAAGCAGGTATACACAATTTTTGGATGTGCATGTCTAATTTTTGGATCTTATATGCTAAGTGGGTGTTGACACTGGAGAACGTGTTGCCAGTTTTTATAATTGGACAGGATAAGCATCTGCTTTTGTTACAAGGACCAGTACCTTGTTTTGGTGAATTTGTGAGGGTTTAGGAAGACAGTTCTTTCCTGTTTAGTATATCTTGGAGGGTGGGGGCTTTCCTGTACGTAATGCCAGGTTTTGTGGTAGTAGGGAGCTGGTGGATGGATTTCTGAATAAAAGGGAGGGCTTCGTGTATCTTGGTCTTGATACCTTAAACCCCAGGGAAATATTCAGTAACCAGGCTAGGAAATTGGGCATTAGGAGTTTTAGGTTTAGGATGGAAGGTTCGGTTTGCAGGTAGGATTTTTCTGTTGGGGTGGATAATCCCTTTGAAGAAGAGATTCTTTTAGGGATCCTAAGTTATTCTCTAATGTTTCTTGAGAATTACAGATGCGATGGAGTAAGAGAGAGAGAGTAAGGTAAGGACCTCTTGGTATGTGGAGGGTGGCACCTGGAATAATGTAAATGCTGCTGTGGGCTTGATGTAAACATCAGTGACAAAGTGGTTGTCTACTAGTTTTATATCAACATCCAAAAAAGTGGCTTTGTCTTTAGATATATTCCATGTGAACTTTATGGAAAAAGCCTTATTAAAGTCCTCTAGGAATAAGGATAGGGATTCTTATGAGTAGGTCCAAATCATAAATATATCATCCAGAATCTTTTCCAGACAAGGGTTTGCAAAGGGCGGGAGTCCAGGAACATTTGTCGCATTGGCCCATGTATAAACTGGCATAAGGAGAGGCCATTTTAGTATCCATCGCTGTACCTCCAATTTGTAAAGGTTTCACCATTAAAGGTGAAGGTATTTTTGGTCAAGACTAGTTTTGCAAGACCAATTAGAGACTCAGTGGAGGGGGCCGCTGCTCAAGAAAATATTTGGGGGACTGAAGCCCTTGGGGAGTTCAATACCAGGTTTCTGGGTGGTGATGGGGGTCCTGCAAGCCTGGGTTTGGGTTGGCATTTGGGGAAAACGATATTCATGGTGTGGACTGGGAGGTTGAAGATGTTGCAGGGTCTGGTTTTTCACCAAAAAGTGAGGGAGAAGTACTGGATGGGGCCTTGCGACTCACATCCAGAATGTTTTTAAAATGTTGGATGTAGAAAGAGCTAAGTTTCTTTAGATGCCTAGCTCAATTGTTATTTAGTTTTTTGTTTGTTTTTAACTTACAAAGAATAAATTTATATTTGTGGGAGGAGTTTTGTAATAAGCAAGTAAGTGCGATGACTTTTTCTAGATGATAATTTTTAGCTTTAATGTACTCTGTGTACATGATATTAGTAAATTGAAGGAAAATTCTGTTTAAAGAGGTGGATAGGACCTCTATGTAGAGGTTGGATACCACTAATTGGTAGGTTTATAGTTAAACCATTCGGGGAAATACCCAAGCCAATGCATGTATTTAAAAATTCACAATGGCTGGTAATTGTGCTTATTTGTGGGAGTGGTGACTCAGATCATTGAGCCATGAGTTGATTAGTAATAATAGTATGATTAGGCAAATTTTCAACAAAAAGCTCTGAAAATAGGTTGAAAATGGTAAATTTTTGATAATATAAATATTTGAAGATTTATAAAGAAGATAGAAATTAAGAGAAAAAAGAGGAAGAAAATAGACGGTTAAAATAGAATAAGAGAATACTTATCTGCATAAGGATGAAGGTAAAAACGATTGCAGCTGGTTGCTGCTATATATAGAAAACGAAATAATCGTGGCTGCTATATGTAGCAATCAAGAGCAGGTCGGATAGAGAGTGCAGTGCACACACAAAAAGAGAAAATATCACAAGGAGCAAAATCTCTTGCCCTTCCTCAGGGAGAAGTGAAGAGATACTAGGCTGTGGGAATTGTGGCGGAAGGAGCTCAAAGGAAGGGAAAGGCTCCAATTTCATCTTAATCCATATGCCCAATCGCTTTGGTCAGACTTCACTTAAATCCTCCCTGACGACTAGAACAGAGGTGGCCTCGCCACGTTCTGACCCTTGGTCAATGGGCCCTTTCTCCATATATAGTCATGTTTATTTATTTATTATTTTGTAGTTTAAAAAAATTATATATATNACTAAAAATTGTTAAAATTTATGTGGGATTAAATACCACAAAAAATAATATTAATAAAATTAAAATTTAAAAGTAAATAACGAGAGTCATTTAAACAGCTTGACAATGTCAGCTCCTCCGAGCATAAGACGATATATTTGTCTGCCTCGGAGGTTAGACTCTCAACACTAGTGCGGGGAATTTAATAACTTATCAGAATTGTTTCGGTAGCATAAATGGAAAATGCACCGGCCCGGATAGCAGGAGATCCAGTTCGAGTCCTGGCTGTGACAGTAGGAATTTTTATTCTGTTCCCTTGCACTAAAAATTGTTATTTTTATTTATTAAAAAGAAAATGCTCTCACTACTAAATAAATATTATTCACTTCTGCGATGAGTATGATTTTACAGCCTCAAATTCTGATGTAGATAAAAATATGGGCTTTTTCAAAGACAAATGCTACTTATAGGGCTTATCTTCACTTAAGTCCTTCAATTATAATAAATTACACTCACTATCTTCCCAATTATTATTTATTTTTGTTATTTGTTTTAGGTATTTGGTGGAAATGGTTTTAACAGTGAATATCCAGTTGAAAAGTTAATGCGGGATGCAAAGATTTACCAAATTTATGAAGGTACTTCCCAAATTCAGAGGCTTATTATCTCCAGAGACATCATTGATAGAGCCAAAGGCAAAGCTTAAACAGTGACTGGAAAATTCATATTCTTAAGTAGTTTGCACTTCAAGACTTATTAGGGTTCCAATTCTTACATTTTTATCACTTTTAGATTTTATGAAAATAATCTAATTGAGTGTATTTATAAGAAGAAATTAATTTTTTTTTTTTTTTTTTTTTGTCTCAGAGTTCATATTGTGACCTACTTTTTAAGAAGCTTATATGATATTATATATATTTTGTATTTATTTTTGCTTTGTAGGCTGTTGCTTTCTTGCTGGCTGACATGGCTATTGGAGTCAACACAGCTCGATTAGCTTGGCAAAGAGCTGCCTGGGAGGTTGACCAAGGCCGAAAGAACACTCTTCATGCTTCCATTGCCAAAGCTTATGCCTCAGATGTGGCCAACAAGTGTGCCACTGAAGCTGTTCAGGTTTGTTTTCTCTGCTATTCTATTAATTATAACCATTATTTAAATACATTTATTTATTATCTTCATGAAGCAAACTCTTTTATCTAAAAATTTAGATTTTGCATTTAGATTAAAGAGTAATTCTGGTTAAGAGTTGTTTTTTAAAAGTATTGTATAGGAATATTGTATAGTAATATAAACCAGTTAAATCCATATTGGCAGTGGATAAAGATAAAAGGTATGAAACTCAAGAGTTTTACAAAAGAGTTTCGAATTTCTACTATTCCACTGTCAGTATTGTTGATTAACTTCAACTTATATAGCCCTTAGCAGAATAAATTTTAAGCTTCTAGAAGTAGGAATCAATCTGAGATGGTTGTCCTGAGATCTAAATAGGTGGTAATCAGTAGGTGAAAGGTCTGGGGAATAGGGTTGTTGTGGCGAACTTCCCAGCCAATCTTGGTCAATTTGGCAGTGTGTGGCGAAGCATTGACCTGGAGAAGTTGAGACTCTTTTAAATTAATTAAGCCGGGACAAAAAAAGCTTTAGCTTGGAATGGAAATGTTCTAATATTGTGGTGTACAGTTCAACCTTGATTCAGAATCTCGGAATGCACTACACCCTTGGATATCCAGAAAACAATTTGCAAAACTCTCTTTGGATGAATATCTGGTTTTGGAAATTTTTCTGTTTCAATCAGTCTACAACCACTGATATGATAGGCTAAAATTATTGTACAAAATCCATTTTTCGATGATGAAAAAGGTTTGATTTTTAAGAATGAAGCTAAAGAAGATGCAGTTGTTCAGCGGCTTACCTTATTGGTTTCTGTAAGCTTATAAGAAATCCATCTATTCTGTTTTTCACTTTCTCCAGAATAATATTAAATTGCAAGGCCACCTCTGAACATCTTTGGCGATAATCCAACTAAATCTAAATAGAACTCACTCTATTTCGAGTGTCTCTTTGCCTGTAGAAAATTTCCAATAAAGTATCTTGTCCATAAGCTACAGTCACTTTTAAACGGTTTCATAAAAAAAATATGACCTAATATGAGTTTCCACCAGAATAATTTTTGACTAATGAGTTCAAACTCTTAAAGAGAACTGAATTAAAATTAATTCCTCTTTTCATAAAGGATAAACATTTGTTTATATGAGTTAAAATCCAGTTTTTGAATTCATTGGACATAAGGCTCTAGAATAAAAATAAAAATCATAAACTATAAAAACCTGGTATTTTAACAATTTTTAGTGCAAGGGAACAGAATAAAAATTCCTACTGTCACAGCCAGTACTCGAACTGGATCTCCTGCTATCCGGGCCGGTGCATTTTCCATTTATGCTACCAAAACAATTCTGATAAGTTATTCAATTCCCTGCACTAGTGTCGGGAAAACACTAAAAATTGTTAAAATTTATGTGGGATTAAATACCACAAAAAATAATATTAATAAAATTAAAATTTAAAAGTAAATAACGAGAGTCATTTAAACAGCTTGACAATGTCAGCTCCTCCGAGCATAAGACGATATATTTGTCTGCCTCGGAGGTTAGACTCTCAACACTAGTGCGGGGAATTTAATAACTTATCAGAATTGTTTCGGTAGCATAAATGGAAAATGCACCGGCCCGGATAGCAGGAGATCCAGTTCGAGTCCTGGCTGTGACAGTAGGAATTTTTATTCTGTTCCCTTGCACTAAAAATTGTTATTTTTATTTATTAAAAAGAAAATGCTCTCACTACTAAATAAATATTATTCACTTCTGCGATGAGTATGATTTTACAGCCTCAAATTCTGATGTAGATAAAAATATGGGCTTTTTCAAAGACAAATGCTACTTATAGGGCTTATCTTCACTTAAGTCCTTCAATTATAATAAATTACACTCACTATCTTCCCAATTATTATTTATTTTTGTTATTTGTTTTAGGTATTTGGTGGAAATGGTTTTAACAGTGAATATCCAGTTGAAAAGTTAATGCGGGATGCAAAGATTTACCAAATTTATGAAGGTACTTCCCAAATTCAGAGGCTTATTATCTCCAGAGACATCATTGATAGAGCCAAAGGCAAAGCTTAAACAGTGACTGGAAAATTCATATTCTTAAGTAGTTTGCACTTCAAGACTTATTAGGGTTCCAATTCTTACATTTTTATCACTTTTAGATTTTATGAAAATATTTAAATTTTGAATCCTGTTTATTTATTTCTTTTTTTTTTTTTTAATTTGAATCCTAATTTTTTTAAATACACATTTTATGTAAAATATTTATTGATAGGAAATGATAGATTTTAAGTATTCAAAATTCTATAAATAATTTATTTTTTTAGTTTTGTAATAATGTATAATTATTGTTAAAATGCTCAATAAAATTATATTTTCCTGTTACTTTTTTCTTCACCTAAATTTACAATTGGTGGTCATTACTCAAGGTTATAGCTCATACTTGAAAGTCTCCTCATCATTGTAGAAAGTTTGTGGCACTGAAAAGGAGACCTGATACTATAATAAATAGTAACTCGTCAGCCAGGTTAGTGTGAAATACATCAGAGTAGATGATGATTTACTATAATAAAGTTTTTTTTTTTTTCTTTTTCCATGTTCTTTAAACTTGGCAAGAATAAATGAATTTATAGTCATCAATAAAGTTGACTAAAAATCTCGTGTTTGCTACTGTACAGAACTATAAGTCTTGTCATAATAGTTGTTAATGAAAGTGAAATGATAAATAGATTCTATTATTATTATCAGTTATTAAAGTCTGCTTCCTTTAAAGTACCTCCCTCTCTCCCTGTTCCAGTATTTCTGTAATTCATATTGTAACATTGTAAAATTTCAAATATGAAATAAACTTTGAATGATCGTTAGCCGAAGAAAAACTCCAAGTTTTATTTCTAAGCCTCTTCCACCCCGCTGTCTTTTAGTGATTGCAAGTATTTGAGTACCACATAACATACTATCATCAAATAATTATAGAATATAAAACTAACTTGACTTTTTTAATAGTTTGGGCAAAAACTAATTTTAGTTTTAGCTCTCCCTTGAATTAATAATAGTAATGAATTATAAAAAATGTATCTTGATAAATTCCCTCCGCTAAAGGACAATCCTCCTCCTTTACTAATCTTATTAAAAAATTATATAACTATTCTTCCTTCCAAAGGTGATTTATATTTTATAAAATTTGATTGTGATCTGTCAAACAGCTTGTCTTGAAGAGCATTTTAAAAAATGGTGTAACTTACACACAGAAATTATTATCAAAATAGCAAAAATGGGTTCAGCAGTTCTTAAAATATAGATTTAATGGAAATTTTTCATTTATTATAAAATAAAGTAATAAAAGTAAAGGTAAAGTAATAAAAATTATGACACTTTTATATAGGATCAGAGTAAACTGAAAGAATAGTGGATCAAGAAAATTTGTATTGAACTTTCCAAATCATGTATTCTTCTACTGGTCTAATTTTGCCCAATAAATGAAATCTTATGTATGTATGTATATATATTAAAATTAGTGACTATCTTTTTTATGGTATCTAGTTGGTAGAAGAAAGAAGATGAGGAAAAACATTTCTAAAAATCTGTCAGAACAACCTCCATAGTTTCTTTTCTTTGGAATTGGCTGACTGAAATGAAAACTATGATCAGAAAATTCAACTTATGAAAAACATTTTCTTCAAATTGAGCTCTCCAATCTACACATAATTTATTTATTTATTTTTTTTTTTTTTACTGCTGTTTTTTGAAGATAAGAGAGATCTTATTTTCAGAGCCTAGGAATCCCTGATTCTGTAACATTCAGAACACTTTAATTTACTGCATTTAATTAACATATCACCATGGTTATTATTGTTTTTCTACTCCCATGAAATAACTTATTATCATTTCAATTCTATGGAAGTCCATTTTGAGAAACTATTCATAAAAATTAAATTTTATTTTTTTAGTTCTTAGTTGACTATTCATGACCTGAGATAAATGTTATCAGAAGTCAATTATTGTGAATGGGAAATATATCTCATAGGAGTTTTTAAGTAAAAACATTTGTGAACCAAAAAGTTTTTATTTAAGTCAATTTCTGGCCTAAATTTCAGGTCTTCTTCGGAAATAATGAAGTAAGAGAGCCACATACATCTTGGGTGCTAACTCACTCGTTGCAGATTAATTTTCTCTTTAAGTAAGTTAAATAAAAAGTGCTCAAAGTTTGACAAGATAGTTTTGAAATACCAAATCTTTCAATCCCAATAATTTAGGATTTTGCCATAGAAAACTTACATTTTTATTACCTCATTAGAGATCCATAGTGATGGAAACACAAGATGTGCTTATTTTCAGGATAAGAAAGTTTTGTGGTGAGAAATCGTGCTTAGTGATAAGCAGTTTGTAATTTAACAAAAAAATTAGATCACAAATACATAGAATCATCCTATGTACAGATCAGTAGAATCTGATTTCAAATAACGGAATCACGAAGGAACAATCTTTTATTTTAATCAAGTAGTGATACACACTTATTGAATATAACATAATAATAATGTCGTTTTTTGATAATATACCATATCTGAAAAATCAACCTTAATAAATGGAATTGATAAATGTAAAAATGCAAGATGAAAATAAATTGAAATGAATACGTTATTCCTTCACCACTTTGACTTACATGGCTTATAACCAACCAGAAAATTTTCAATAAAGTGGAAACAAGAAATATGATCTTTTTTATTTAAATTAAAACAGCGAATATTATACCAAGAAAATTCTGATAATGCTAGTGAAGTGAAACTAAAACAATCTGAATGCTTACTGGACTGGCAGATTATTATTAGTTTCATATCGGAGAGTAATTTCTAGACAGGTCGAAAACACTAGGTAATATTCCACCATATGCTAAATATTTTGTCAGTAAAATAGTTTTCCATTTTCTAAGCTAAAAATACATTATTCGATACATACATGTACCTATATATATAATGTATGTGTTTTTTAGAGGTCTGGATGTAAGACAGAAACATATATGAATCTGAGTGAACCTTTAAAAAGCATTTAAAATTGACATAAAAGTAATTGATTCTAGCTTAGTAACCAAACTTGGTGAAAGAACTCATTACTAAATTAAGCCAGACCTGCAAAACATCAGATTTCACGAACCAATGGGTTGAATTTATGTAAATTTCATTTTTATTTCACATTTTTTTCTGTATTTATCTGTTAAACTTGGTATGTTTGACTCTTCAAATACAGACCAATATAAAAAATGATAAGCATAAGTTGATTAGTATGTCACATTTAATAATAAGTTTAAATAATTCTATTTTATTTATTTCTTCATGATTCAATTGTTTCATACCTATTTCTTTTAATTTAAGAGTGTATTATAAACTGTTGAATTGGAATAATGTGTAACACTATTGCTGATCTCTTAAGGATTGATTGGTTAATAAAATAATATAGAACTTTTCTAAGGCGAATTCCCAAATATTTGTGGTTTTAAAAATTTCTTGTTCATTGGAACATTTTTTTACTCAGTTTTAATTATATGGAAAATTAGCTGTAACATATTTGTCTGATATGATGGGTAAAAGTATCACACAATCCATCATCTTAGGGATATAAGCAAAGTAATGAGACAATATTTAGCTACAAAAGTTTACATGGATGATAAAAAATTCATTTAAAAGAATTGATGAAACGAAGAATGTGTACAATATGAAAATTTAAAAGTGTGATGGGAACATTTGCTATGAATTTTTAATATTAGTTTACAACAAATGGAATGATTAAAGATAATATTTTTATGTTTGGAGGGGGCGAGTTTTATTCAAATTCATGATCAGTCTTCTTTCTTATCGTCATATCCTAACAAGACTGTGAGTAGTTCTCCTCAACCAGTCTAATGTATTTTTGGATCAAAACATACAAACTTATTACTTTCAGAATAATTAGAATCATAGTTTTTTTTTTTTTTAGGCTTGTGTTTCCGTTAAGAATACAAAAATAATTAGGCACTTATGAAACAGTTGAGTAAATCCCAGTAAATTAATAAAAGAAGAAAATTATCTTCTATAATTATGAGTCAATAAACATTTATGAATAGAAGACTTAAAAATATTTAGGATAATTGGGAGAAAGATTACTCGAATTTTTTTAAGACAGTTTATACATAATTTTTTATTTACATATCTATCATTATGTGTATAGTGGACTTTTCTTATTCCTTGTAAAACCACAATTTGGTAGTTGCTTTTCTCCTGTAGCAAAATGACTTTTTTAGGCTCAAAACGCCATAATTTTACAGTTGCATATTTGAAATTGCAGAAGTTTCTAAATATATAAAATTTTTCTGAAATTGGTCTGAAAAATGTGAAACTTTCATTTCAATGGGGTAGCTTTTTTCAAAATAATTTATTTACAGAGCAAGCAAACCAATGGTTATTTTGTGTAAGTTGCTAGTTTTCGAGCAAGGGAAATCTCATATCCCTCTATTTTGTTTAGATTTTTTTTTTTTACATTGCATTACAGTAATTTATAATAAAATATTACATGAAGAAGGTTTTAGACTCCATCTAAGAAAAAAATATCAAATTGTCATTTAAAATACCATCTCTGAGGGATTAGTAGTTAATAATTTTCTCAACAGATGTCGCGCGCTGTATCTGTATAATGGGGTCAGGTCTTTACATCATTGAATACTGTAATCAAAACCTGTGTACACTTATTATGATGTATTACAAATTTTAAGTTAATATCCCAAAAATCTATTTATTAAATAAGTAAATATTATTTACACTCTGTTTTCATCAATTTTTTATGATAAAAGTGTTAATTTAAAAGAAGTTAATTTTCACTCATTATAACCTTCCACATATGGAAAAATAGTAATTTATTAAAATTTTATTTAATATAATTGGTAAAAGTGGTTAATAATTGTTATGAGTGTAATAATTTTTATTATGATTCCTATAATGAATAACTTACTTTCCCTGTCTGTGATAAAAGTTTGTAACAGAACCTAATTTGACTAATACAAAAGTGAGCTACGAAGTGCAAGTGAAGTGGCCTAGAGACCTACATTTTGTGGGACGTTCGATTTTTTAACTGTGATTCTCTGCTGTAGAGCCTTGGCATAGAAAAGAGCCCAGGGCTTTATGGTGTTGAGAAGGTACGCGCTTACTGGAACAGGACAAGCCCAGGGGAAATAAAATGCGGGAAGACGAGCTGCCCGTCAGCGTTCCGACCAGTTCTGCCCACGAAACTAGCACAGATCTGGATCCATTAGTATCAAACGATCAAAATAATTCGACAGAGCTTCAAGTGTCTTACTCAACGAATTCTTCAGGTATAGAACAATATCTGACAATTCTCATATATATTTTGTTGTGGATTGTCTCATCTGTCATAGTTCCTATCATTTACCCTGACCTTAATTTATCCAACAAGTGTCTGTCATTATCATAACTTCAGAGTCAGTGAGTGATAAACGCATTTTAATTTTTAAATTTTAAGTCACTCATTCTTGCATTTCATTCTTACATTAATTATATTTTAATGTCAGTAGGTTACACGGTTAGGTTATGATTGATAAAGATTATAAATGCATGTATCCTCCCATTTAATGTCGAATTCTTGAACGAAAAATTTGTCCAAAATAAAGTGTTTTGAGAATAGTGTTGGTTAGAAATACTTTTCTATTGTTTTTTAAAATTTATTTTAGCCCCATGTAATTTGATTAAATGCTTCACATGTTTAATGAATAATGGTTTTAGTTAATGAATACATAAAAGATGTAATGTTAATAGAATGTCGATTGCTAAATATATTAATGATGCTTTACTTTCTGGCAGTTATTAAAAAAGTTTTTTTTCTTTTTTGTTCATGTAAAAGATTGGCATTTAGTTGTGTTAATTGTCAATGTGTCTTATTGTTTTATATTAATTTAAAATAATGACTGGCACTTGTTTCTGGTTTAGTTTTCTTGTGTTGCGTCATGTTATATATGTTATTTTATGTTTTCAATGTCACTTTCTTTTGAAAAATCAGGAAAGAAAAGGTGTTAAATATATATATATATATTTTTTTTTTTTTAATTTGCGAAAGGAAGTGTTGCGTGTGTGTGTCGAGTTTTATTTGTTCGGTTGTGTAGGAGTGATAAGATGTCTGCTGATAAGGCCGGGTGGAGGGGGGAGAAATGGGTCTATGGGCTAAACCTGACCTAGGACAGGGAGCGGTGTGTGCCGGGACCTTGCTTTTCCCTCCGGACTTTCCCCGCCAGCGCGCTGACATTGGAGGGAACCCCCTCGCAACCCTTATGTAACGGAGGCCGGCCTTCTTCCCTGTTCCTCCCCTGCGAATGGGGGAAAAATTCTCCTAAATTAGGCCTCATTCCCTCACCCTTCTCAAACGGGCTGTTCAAGGCCCTGTTTTCTTATAGGAGAGCTATAATCGCCACGCTCTTCTTTTACAGAGCTGCTTATGTCATTACCTTGTTTGCTGACTTTTATGTAGGGCCGAGTAGTAAAAGGCACACTTATTTTACTTACCTATTCCCTTCTCAAGGAATGCAACAGTTGAAGAACTATTACTATTAGAAGTAATTTTAAAGTTTTTTATCTGTTATATATCAGTTTATGATATTGTTTTTGAGTGTGTGAAACTTAACTATTATTAAAACTTTTAATAATATATTAAAGTGTAATTGGAAGACTTGATTTCGTAAATCAGGAAAAACAGACCATCTGAATAACCTCAAGTGTGTACCTTAACTTAACCTGTAAATCCAAATGTCATTATAAATTATTATAATAGAATAACATTTAGTTTAGTCCATTACAAATGATTTTGATAAGTTCAGTCGCCTTTTGTTTATGGATAAATCGATGTTTTTAGAGAAGGAAAGCTTGTGCATAATCGCTGCTAAATTGGTAATGTTGAATCTCCCAATAGGTTTAGTTCAATATAAGTTTTAAAATACAGTTCAATGACCTATTTTTTTTATAGGTAGGCTAATCTTTTCCAATTCCCTGTCAGCATAATCGCTTCCTAAGTATCAAGACCTAGTGCAACTTGTCTTGTCCATGTTAAGATGGTCAGTGGCGGAAAGGATTAGATATTGTCTTCACAAATCTATTTACTGTTTGAACGGAAATGAATGACTGAACACTATAAAGTATCCTCTTATACAAGACTTGCTGAAACATCTCAATATTGTTGAGTTCAGTGATATTAAGCTTGGTCCTGACCAATTCCATATATAAGCAACAGTGACTTATATATTTGTGGCTAAATCTTCTTAATTAGTCTGAAAGGTGAAAGTAAATGTCTACTGTCAATCAGGGCCTATCTAAATAACTTCAATATTAATAAGCCAGGTGCACCAGAGCTTGAATGCCTACTCCTTATCAATACGTTGTTGCCATTTATAATAGCGCTTCTCAAATTGCAAGACCGACCACAACCCCTCGTCAATGTCCAGGTGCACCAGTGCTTGAATGACTACTCCTTATCAATAGGTTGTTGCCTTCTATAACGCTTCTCAAATTGCAAGACCGACCACAACCCCTTATCAATGTACAGGTGCACCAGAGCTTGAATGACTACTCCTTATCAATAGTTTGTTGCCATCTACAGCGCTTCTCAAAGTGCAAGACAGACCACAACCCCTTATCAATGTCCAGGTAAACTACAGCTTGAATAACCACTACTTATCAATACGTTGTTGCCATCTACAGCGCTTCTCAAATTGCAAGACCGACCACAACCCCTCGTCAATGTCCAGGTGCACCAGAGCTTGAATGATTACTCCTTATCAATAAGTTGTTGCATCTTTCTGTTGTTCAGATGAGTTTTATAAAGTATTATAGTTACATAAATATAAATCGGGTGTTTCAAGAACAAGTTAATCATATTAGACCATTAAGTATAAATTACTTCCAACCAAATATTTTATTTTTTTTTTTTTTAAGCTATGGAGGCTTAGAAGGTGCTATTTTTGCTACTCTGTAGCAGACAAATGATAAGTCAATCACTTCATATCCACCAGAATTTAGAACTTCCTGTAAAGATGTTTTAATAAAAAAAATGTCATGTGCATGTGTGAGTGTAAGTGTATATGAGCGTGTATGTGTGATTGTGTGTTTTTGAGTGAGT
>KZ807800.1:118752-132929 GCA_000696205.2 Oncopeltus fasciatus | reverse complement strand
CTCTTGTCAATTAGCGCTGGTTTCCAGTTTTTGCTGAGTCTGTATCCGTCTTCTCTGTTGATATTTTTCGGATTTTTGGTTATTTCGATGGCTTCTCTGATGGTCCGTCGATAGTAGTTGCTTTCCCGGGCCAGTATTGAAGCGTCTTCGAATTTGATGTGGTGGCAGGTATTGGCGAAGTGTTCTGCTAGAGCTGACCTCTCTGTGCGTCCGTGTTTGATGTCTTATATACATATATAAATACATCTGACGACCGTCGAAGCCTACGTGAAAATATATCATGTTCTCCTCCGATTTTTTCCGGATTTCTCTCCTTCGTATTCATCCTGAAAAGATTTTTAATTCCCACTTCAAAAGGTTCATTATATATGTTCTCATTATAACTGTTATTCTGTCTTCTCCCGTTTAGGTATCCTCTCTGCCGATTTTAAAGGCACACCTTATTTTTCCCTAAAAATAATCACTGTAATAACTTCAATTGTGCGAACAATTATAGCTTTACCATATAGGTTCATTATATTAGCTTCCATATGTGCTTCGGAAAATGTATATACAAGTTCCAGCTGCAAAAAAGTTGGCTTATAAAATAAACTTTTCACACTGAAGTGTGATGAACACTCACAAAAAAAAACACACACACACACACACACACGAATGGACCACTTATTCGAAATTGCTAGTCGAGCTAGAGATACATTTATTGCTGTTTATAAAAATCGTGTGAAAGGAATATACTTAATAGTTTCTTTTTCGTGAAAAATGTTAATAATTTTTCCAAAAGGTCGTATTATAATTTGGTATTTAACTGCTCTGTTGAAAATTGTTACTAAACCTTACACCTGACCACTGGAATTTATTTGCTTACAAAATCCATTTGCTTCTGAATTGAGATGAGAAAACGCTGACGAAGTATCTCCCTTCGTACGACTGAAACGTCAAATGTTTCGCTAGTCTTATGAAGGGACTTTTTGGGTGGTCAGTGATACAAACCAGCAACTGATAACATATCACTGTTATTTTCGGCTTATCATTTGATTCACCATCACTCATTGCTCAAGTAACTTTAATGAGTCTAGTTCTTTGTTTTGTTTATCAGTGAATAAACAAGACCGCAGAATGTTTTGCGGTTTTTAGGTTTCCACGTAAAAGAATCTGGTTTATGCATCGCAAACTTTCTCTCATCATAAATATGAGTCTTAAATTATTTTATATTCTCTTAACATTTTAAATGCTCAGTCTGGAGGTTATTCAGTCATAAATATGAGAATCTATTTTCTTTTTGTGACACAAAGGACTTGTCTTTTTGTGACAAGTGTTTGTGACATTTTCATATATAGAAATTCTAGGGAGTATATTAAAGAATGACGAGAGGTTAGTCAGGGAGTAGGTCTAGCGAGCTGAAGAATTAAAACCTGATTTTTAAACAAAAAAGTTTTTTTATTTGCCAACGACTCGGCCTACATTTCAGGCCTTCATCAGGGCAAATGGGGTGAAGGGGAGAGAGAGGCATCTGCTTTATGGTGAGCACCCATGCAATACCAATAGGAGTCAGCCAAATGTTTTTGGCACACGCCCTTCAATTCCATAGTCCTTAAAGTTATATGAAACCGAAGGAAATGTAACTTACTCCCAAGCCAAACCACCCAATATCATTATCAAACATACTAATAATTAATTATATNGAGAGACAAATATATCAGGTATCCGAATGTATGTATGAATTAGAGAGACAAATATATCAGGAATCCGAATGTATGTATGAATTAGAGAGACAAATATAGTTCTTTGAGGTCTAGCCTACACCCAGACATACGCACGCACGACAAATCAATTGCTGGTCACAGGGATTTTTTTCTTGCAGTGAATGGTCATAATAAGTATGTATTACTTTCTTCATTCATGACTATTAATATATTTTAGTTTGATTTGAATTAATCCAATTTTGTAATTAATTTTTAAATCTATGTATTCTGAAGTTTCGAATTCAAGTCTTAAATATGAGAATCTATTTTAGGACTAAGTTTCCTATCTTATAGCCTTCTGGGGTATGAATTACTTAAAATTGTGACACTTTCTTACAACTATATCACTCACTTATCAGGTTCATTTTTTTTTTTTTCAATTTAAAACCGGGTTTATCTTTATTTTAACCCCAGCGATATCTATCCGTAATGCTGTTAGGTATTTTTGCCGATGAGTGAAATAGAAGTGAACTGGCGAAAAATGTAAAATTTTGTAAATTGGGTCGGTAAAACTAGGTTGAAAATAGCTCATGAAGGTTTTTTTTTTTTCTCCAATGTGCCAAAAGGTAGCATATTTTTCATGTTCGCTTTGTCTATAAAACGAATCATTTATGTGGTATCGTAGTTTTAAATTCATATTGAAATAAAGGCCAGTGAGATATGTTGACAAATATATGATAATAATTTATTTAATAAACTAGAGTACAATATTTTGCATCTACTTTAAACATAAATTTTCTTAATTGAAAATTAACAATTATTATTGAACTGGAAAATGAGAATCATAACCCCTCTAAAAAATTTAACGAATTCCTAATTTTGATTTCTCGGGCGTAATAATTAGATTAGTGCAATGACACTCAACAGAGGTTTGTTTAGTGATGGAAGAAGTATTTCAGAGGGAATTAAACAATTTAATTGAGCAGATAGAAGTGGGGTTATCTGTATCATACGTTTTTAACTTTACGGCTTAGAGACCGTAATTAGTTGTGCTTTCATTATATTTGTGGTTTAGCTTCGAAATACTATTTTAAAGACTTTATTTCGGTCAAATAGGAGTGGAGAACTACTTAAAATCTGCGACAATACAAACAATTTTTTTTTTTTTTTAAGTTTGTGGCTGTAATATTTAGTTTAGATTATTGAAACACGTATTTGTTTATTAATAAAATACATGTTTTAGGAATTACACAAGGAAATAAAACAATTAGCAGTAGGGGCTTACCTTTAACGAGTATTTTAATTTTACTGTATGATAGCTGAAATTCTGCATTTAAAAAAAAAAAAATTACTTTTTTGTTTTCGAATGTAAAAGGAAAGGCTGAGTTCAATGCGCATAGAAATAATAAAAAACTAATAGAAATAAATATGGCTATCATTCGAACACGGTACCAGAATTTCAGAAAATATTAATACTTGAAATTGGTCCATCTGCTGTAGGAGATTTAAATTGGGGGTTAAAACTCTTAAATTTCCCCTTCTACACCTATCGAATTAAGTTCAGAGCGTCACGTTGTTTGTTCTATCTCCGTCAGCCATATTGATTTGGTGAGTTGGTTGTACTTTGTGCTAGTGTAGGCAAAGCAAATTCAATAGCCATTGCCTCTAATATATTAGTTTATTTTCTTAATAGAAAGCGATATACTTAATACTCTGCCTGAAGTATCTCAAGCCCTCCGAAAACTAAGGTGGTTTGTCTAACTTATGTCGGTCTAAGAAAGAGTAAAAGCACAAGCAGGTGTAGCTAATTTGTTTCAATGTTAAGATTGCTAAGTCTCTTGACTGCAGGAAAAGTGGGGATATCCTTGACATTTTTGTTACATAGAAATTAATTTTTCATGAAAATTTTACTGAACATAAACATTAGAAAAATCAAATAATAAGAGTGAACAGGTGAGGCCGGTTATTTTGCCTCGCACCCTTTTCAATGTTTGTTACTGTTTATTTTGTATTAAAGGCTCTTGAACACATAAATTTCGCTAATTTTATATTTAATAAGAACAATGAAACAAAATAAACATTAATTTAGTTTCCTTCGGTTTTATTTTTGGCTGCATTCGTCCTGTAATGCATGAAATTGTACATGTAATACATACGAGCTTGACAAGCGGTAGCTATCTTCAGGATCATCCTCTTTCCAAGAATTATTTATATTTTGATTTATTTTGAAATACATCAATCGCACTGCAGATGAATAAATTAAAAAAAAAAAGAAGTTAATCTACACAAAGAACCGAAAAAAAATTGATTTAGAGAAAATTATTATAATTTCTACCACCAATGAATATAGAACTCTCATACCTTACATTCTCCGTCTTCCTTGGTTTCTGTACATCTCCCGTTGGCGAGCGCTTTCGGAACCTGTCCATCTTCTGGCCGAATACAAACGTTCACTGTCACGGTCCGTATTCAACTGTGTTTTTCTGTGTGTTAGTTGTGTCAGGTAGCTGTAGGGGTCACTTTTGTCGGTGGTCAGGTATGTTNGAAATTGTACATGTAATACATACGAGCTTGACAAGCGGTAGCTATCTTCAGGATCATCCTCTTTCCAAGAATTATTTATATTTTGATTTATTTTGAAATACATCAATCGCACTGCAGATGAATAAATTAAAAAAAAAAGAAGTTAATCTACACAAAGAATCGAAAAAAAATTGATTTAGAGAAAATTATTTATTTTTCTCATAATAAAAGGTAAAATTTTATTTTTCTTTCCTGATAGATACAATTTATTTCAGTCCAGTATAAAATAGTTAAACTTACCAGTTTACTTCATCTGAGGAAAATATTCAAAAAT
The DNA here is from genome assembly GCA_000696205.2 of Oncopeltus fasciatus. Lineage (NCBI taxonomy): Eukaryota > Metazoa > Arthropoda > Insecta > Hemiptera > Lygaeidae > Oncopeltus > Oncopeltus fasciatus. The sequence goes on along the minus strand of KZ807800.1, from coordinate 128,390 downwards.
TGTAACGATAATAAAAAAAAAGAAAGTTATAATCATTGAAGATAAAAGTCAACTGACATCTCTGAGACACTGATCATTGCTTTATCTTTTTTTTAATGTTAATCAGATAATTAAGTTGGAATCATTTTAGTGGTAATGCAAAAGATAAGTCTCTCAGAATGGGAACGCTATCACGGGCTCCACAAAAAGCTAATGATGGAGAAAACGAGTTTACGATTTTGTGACATATTTATCACTGAATAAGCCACTATCTCACTAAATGACCGTTGGAAGAAGAATATTTCGACTCATCTAGTGAGTTGTTTAAAGATAAACTTAATTTTATAAAATCCACCCCGTAGGAGGTTCGTAAGCAAAAAAAAATGTCCATCGTTTCATTAAGGTTAGGCTTAAATAAATGGTGAAATTTAATTTAAAATTTATCTAATGATCGTGAATGGCATGACCTGCAAAGTTTGCTCTAGGCTGACCGGGAAAGAAGAGTGGAAGGAGAGCTGACGAAAGTATTGTAGAACATGGAAGTAAGCAAATTAAATTTTACATTTATTATATTATATAAACATTTTATTAACTTAAATATCAACGAAGATATAAATTTTTGATTCCCGCAACCATATTTCATAAATGTTGGAAAATATAACCACAATTAATGTTTATATTGGACGATAAATGGTAAATGTAGTTAACCAATTAATTTTTCCTAAAATTTAAATAATAATGGTCAATAATTTGACATTATAATTGTTAAAAATGACTTAAGGTGAACTTTTTTTAAAAATGACGTGGTGCAGTGATTGCTAATGAAATTTATTTTTAAAATAGCAAGAAAACATTCTTTAGATTCTTTCCCGGGAGCTAATTAAGTCAAGCTCAGGGCTTGTTGAATTTCAATATAATTATGTTGTAAACAATTCCAACTGTGAGATGTAGGAATTTGAGCGATCTCAGTTGTTCAATTTACATTTATGAGCGACATAGCTATTAGGAGAAATAACTACTATTTGCGGTTACTAGGTGGTAAAATTCGCTTTAGCCAGTCCCCTAGAGAACTATTTTTTTCTTTATTTGTTTGTCCATTTTAACCCTTGTATGAAATAAATTTACTGTATCCATAAAATTTTTAATTGCAACTTTTTTTTTTTAAAGTAGAATTTAAACATGTGTATTAATTTGTTCAAACGGTCAGCTGCTTTTCTTATTTTTATTTTATTTTACCTTAGAGGTTGATTTGTCACTTGGACAGGCGTCAAGTTCCCCTGGCGATAAGAGGATTCCATCTTCTGAGAGTACGTAATTGCCAGGTTCGAATCCTGGCTGAGGTAGTAAGATTTTTTTTTTTTTTTATTCCCTTGCATTAGTTGTTTAAATTAATGTGGGATTAAACACCTCAACTAAAAAAATAATATTTAACGGAAACAAGTATTGGACAATCGCTGGGATCTCTGTGGATTCCCAGGGCGGGATATCCTCTAGGTAAATGTGCCTTTCCCGCCTTTTGAGACAGTTCCAGATAAATCGAATTGGGGAGGGTACGTTTTGGGGTCTGTTGAGTTAGCAGTAGTTTTGGTTCAGGAGTTACCCTTCCCAACCGAACGACCATTCATCTTTGGTCTTTCTTGCTTTGGAATCCGAAGGTTACACTTCACACTTTATAATTTTATTGGAAACTAACAACATTGGATACCGTTGAAAAAAACTTAAAACTGAGAATAGCCAGATTAATTGGGCTAAAAAATAAACAAAACTAATTAAATACACAAACTTTTCACAAATATATATAAATAGAAGTACACCAAGTGCCACACGCCTCTACTCAGTCAAAAGATCTCCATTAAAATAATTTTTTTTTTTTTCATTTTAAACTTTATTAGTGATTACATTCTACACATTTTATGCAACTTGTAATGTGCTGAAAATTAGTAATTATAGTTACAATAAGTAAAAAAAAAATATCGAATGTTCTTATACATTCACTTAATCTTAATGAAGAGGTGGGCATCAATTGTTGGCAAATTTCGTTTTTCGAAACGAATTTTGCCAACAAAACAATTTTCGTTCGGCGCGTTTAATTTTCTATTTATCTATAAGTTTTCTCTTTTGACTATAACAAAGTGCGCTTAGTAGACAAAGTTTAAGTCCTAGTGTCCTCTCTTAGATGGATCTTGTATAGTCAATTTAACGGCATGAGTTAAAAGTCTATTCGTTGTCTTTCTGTTGTATTGGCTCCAACAACAGGATGTGTCGGTCTGACCGAGCTGATGCATATCTTAGCATTGTTCAAGCCTTTCTCAATAATCTTACGGTCCTACTGCAAGTTATTATTAAAATATTTTCTATTTTTGTGCAAAAGTATTTATTATTAGTTCGTTGGAGGTAGCAAAGGTGCTTGTGTTTTCTCCTGCTATTCAGCGTGCCAAATCCCTGCCTGACGGTCCTTCCAGTGTGGGGTCGTTGGCACTTCCTGGAGTGGTTGTTATGTCTGGCGAGAGGCGAGCACTCATTGGGAAGGTACGCCGGGCCTCAAACACGTTCACTCCAAGGACCTCGCCGGTAATGGATGACAGCCCGCGGCTATTCGATGGTGCCGCCTCTTGAAGCCAGCAGACACCTTCCTGTCTGTGTGACGTACGACTTGGGCTTCACAGACCGACAAGGATTTCTTACTATGAGTTACCCCATTCAACACGGAACTCCTTACTCATTCATAACTTATATATTGGATCCTCTAACGACTAGACAGCTTATCACAAGTCCTCTGGCGAAGTGCACCAACTAAATACCTGAAACTAATTGCATTAACTTACTCCGCATTGACTGGCCTGCTCTATGTGTCCATTTTCTGTACTTCTTACGTAATGATCTAACTGAATTGACGTCCTTATAATATCACTTATCTGAGTATTCTCAGTTACACTCCTTAACCAGCTGGTAAGTCCTATGAATGGTTGTGTTAAATGTATTGACGTATTTAAATTCTTATTTTCCCATGTCTTGTGACTTACTCGTAGCTGATATGGGGGAAATGGTCTTTCGTTTTATACGTTCAATTTCTTTTTATTTCTATGCAGCTCAGGTTGGCAGCAAATCTGATATGGTTTCGCCATATCGTAATCCCTCATGTTATATGTAAGAATTGTGTAATGTCGAAGATCATAAATGAGTTTACGTATAGAGATTTTGTTGAAATCGTGGACTTATACGATTTATGAGGTAATTGGAGTTCGCTAAAAAAGTATAGAAAAAATTTAATTTTCTCCCAAAAAGTGCATATTTATGAACTTTCTATGTCATTTTTCAGGGCTGTTAACAGAATTGCAATACCATTAAAATAGAAAAATAATCTATCTAAAGAATAAAAAAGGATATAATTTGAGAATAATTTTTTTTAAAATCAACTTTAACTTTTAAATGGGGAAGTGAAAGGCTGAGTTAATTAAGAATGGGGGATTACCGATAATGTCTGATACGATAATGTATGATACAAAAAGTTTTTGAATATAGTGACGTATTATAGTAGAAGTGACGTAGAAGTGAATATATATATATATATATATATATATATATATATGTGTGTGTGTGTGTGTGTGTGTGTATAAGTATATATGTAGCTCATCATTATCGCACTACTCTGCCTTACATTTTAAAACATATCTCTGTTACAGTATAAAAGTATCAAATATTTATAAAATTTTCGCATTTAATGTACAATGTAAATATGTTTTATATATATTCNTATATATATATATTGTTAAGGGCTGCGGGTCACTAATGACAACAACATTGTCAATAATAACAACAGATAAATTAAAGTTAATTTATTATCACAAATAATTACAAATACTAATTATAACATAACCTTCTGCAACTACTGTCCTTATGAACTTAACAAATAAGTAAATATGGAATATAGAATTACTTACAATCAATAAATTAATTGTTATGTTCGAATAAATTTAAATATTCTTATTTACTAAGAGGCCTCAAGATAACTTGTTAATCATTGTCACTTATCACTTCGCTGTTGCCGGCATTTCAAAGGCCACGACCAGCCCGACGTTCGAAACACGCGATCTACCGCTGACAGAGGAAACTGACACAGACGGAGACCTACTTATTACTGACTGAGGGGGCCGCTGCTGAGCTGTTTTTTATCTTCGTGGATGTGTCGAGGCAATTCTAGAAGGGTCTATACGAATTTCCAAGTGGCTTACTTCCCTTCCAAGGAGACAAAGGAAGCAGGTGTTTTTCTTCAATAGTCTTTAAGCCCCTAGTCTTTAACTGTACATATACGTGTGTATATATATATATTGTGATCTAGCTTTCGCAATTTTTTAATTAAAAACCTTCAAGCTTATTTTTAAAAATTTTTAGTTTAGAGGGAAACTATATTAATTCATCTTCAATATCTTCGTTTCTGTTAGAGACGCGAATTGATAAATTATCATATTTGCGAAAGAAAAGTTTTTAATGTCTTTATAGCTTATCCTTTATAAATAGGTTTCAACATTTCAAATGGTTGAGCGGGCTTCTTGTTTTTTAAATATCTAGTAATCAAGTTCGGTATTTACGTTTTTAATTGCATATCTATAAATGAATTAATTTTTTCATTGAAGGGAGGGTAAATCCTAAATTATTAATCGTTTAGGCTTCATTGTTATTTTTGTTACGTAGAGTTAGTGGGAAATCATAGGTGTAAAATGTCATTTTTTAATGACTAGGATTTATAACTCTTGTTGGAGAAGTTATTTATTATTATAACTATTACAGGTGAGCGAGCGTCTAACAGAATCCTTCTACGCTGATTGTCTTCCCTAGTTTGTAAGATAAATTTCTTGGGAGATATACTTAGATTCTCCTGCTCCTTCGTGACAGAATGGGTAAGACATCGGAGACAATACTTCGCAGTTACCACTTAAAAAAGCCGTTAAGTTCCGTTATCTTCAGCTGACTTGAGATTTTTCTTTTTCATTTGGTTGTTTGTGTTTTCTAACTCCAACTGATATTTTAAGCTTCTCCTATTTTGGATCGGTGAAGAATTCACCAAAATACTTAGGGTACTCTTCTAAAATATACAATGTAATAAAAAGTTATTTTCTTTCGATTAAGTTTTATTTGTGACATTTTCATGTATAGAAATTCTAGGAAGTATATTAAAGATTGACGAGAGGTTAGTCAGAGAGTAGGTCTAGCGAGCTGAAGAATTAAAAACTGATCTTTAAACAAAGAAGTTATTTTTTTTTTTCGTTAGGAGAGATCTCCCTGCTCCTATTAAGCCAAATTTATCAGGTATCCGAATGTATGTATGAATTAGAGAGACAAATATATCAGGAATCCGAATGTATGTATGAATTAGAGAGACAAATATAGTTCTTTGAGGTCTAGCCTACACCCAGACATACGCACGCACGACAAATCAATTGCTGGTCACAGGGATTTTTTTCTTGCAGTGAATGGTCATAATATGTATGTATTACTTTCTTCATTCATGACTATTAATATATTTTAGTTTGATTTGAATTAATCCAATTTTGTAATTAATTTTTAAATCTGTGGATTCTGAAGTTTCGAATTCAACCAAATAGTGGATTAGTGGAATAAAGTAGGATTGCATTTTATTCTTTCTGGGAAAAAAACAAACTAAAATTTAAAAAAAAAAATCAAAATTTTAAGAATTGGGGATTGATTCGCTCCAGATTTTCAAACCTTTAAACTTTCTAAGTGCCTTTCAGTTAGAGACATAATTTCCAGGATGATTCTGTTAATGCAAAATTACAAAACATTATATCTTGTTTTGTTTTGCAAATTGCTGATTTGTAAATATTAATTAAGTTTTTTTTTTTTTTGTGTCCTTTATTTACTTTTTACTTTCTGTTAAAATTAAAAACATTTTGTAAGTTGATTACAATGAAAAGTAAAAATGACAGTCAATGTCAATCACATGAGGAGAAAAGGTGACCAATGACACCACTCTAAAATAATTTACAGACTATGACCCCCAGAAGTCGCGGGGCCATCTTCGTTTGAGTCGACGGGGAGGGTTGTAGGGGTTGGAGTTGAAAGACAAGGTCTGTGCCAGTGGATTAGGATGGAATGGTAGTTTACTGTGGAAAAGGCTGAAGCGGGAAGAAATTAGATCCTGAACAAAAGAAATATTAAAATCGTGCTTAAGGGAGGAATTGGATACGTAATATGGAGCGATAGCGATTATTTTGAGTCTTGGATTGAAAGGACTGGATGTTGTAAGGTTTGGCGGCACCCCATTTTTATAGTATTTAGTAGTAGCTGACAGGAAACACATCTAGGAAGGATCAGGAACTGGTGAATTTCTTCTCGGCTTAGGTTATGATGGCGGCGAGAGGGCCAACTATCCGTCCAAAAGGAGCGTGCACTCAGTGTGCAATCTCTCCTGCCGACTTGTACCAGCTCCAAGAATGTCTGTCTGTGACGCCAGGGATATACGCCAGAGAGTTTCGCCAATGTATAATTACCATCTTCTTCTAAATATATGTCCTGCAGCGTTAGTCTAGCCTTCCTCATGTAATTCACATCGTCCCACGCGTCATCGCATTCATCAGCACACATTTGTCGGCTTTTTTCGGCGGATTAATATTCGTCGGTTAAAAACTAAAGGAAACTAAGCACAATTCTCTTCTTTTAGTGTTCAGAGACAGAAGAGTCCTTGAGTATTTATTTTAGTCTTATAGTTCTGTTTTGTTTACTTAATAGTATTAACACTACACGCACACCCAAATATATTGTTATGGGTTATGGGTCTGTAATAATTAAGAACAGAGGTATATTGAAGTTAATTTTTTATTACAAATAAATACAGCTACTAATTACTGCTAACAATCGAATCTACTACTGCCCTTACTAACTTATGAATAAATAGAAAAGATAAAACGTTTACTACTCATTAATAAATATGTAAAAATAAATTAAATATGCTTACATACAAAGAGTCTCAGACTTGTTAATTTGTCTGCACTCACTAGTTACTGTCATTTATTTCACTGTCACTGGTATTACAAGGGCTATCTGACACTGACTTGAGGGTTGCTGGCGAGCCGCTTTTATAACTGTAAAGAATGTTCTCGACTGGTCTAGATGAATCGAGAAGCTTTTCTTGGATAATAATATTTCCTATTGTAAGTGGAGTGGTGTCACCTCCAATCGAGGTGGCTACCTTCAAATGGCTCCTTCTGCCCGGATCTGGTCTTCTCATTACCTGTTGCCTCAGTCTTTAACAATATATCTTTATACAATTAATGAGAGGGGATATAATAAAAAATCTAACTGTCCCAGCCAGGACTCGAACCTGGATCTCCTGCTTTCCGGGCCAGTATGCTACAACTTGCACCACCGTGACGAGCTAGATAACTTATTAAATTTCCAACACACTAGCGAGAGCCTAACCCATGAGAAAGGCGAACACATCGTCTTATGCTCGAAGGAGCTGACTTTGTCTAGCTATTTATCGACTAGCGAGAGCCTAACCCACGAGAAAGACTAGAAGGGTACGTTCGATTCCTGTGTCCAGTCAACTCCTTGTTTATCTTGCAAATGATGATGAAATGATCTGCGTCCAGCAGTGACCTGATGGAAGTATTCGTTCACGATTGCGCCTTCACCTTCATGTAACATCTCAAAAGATACGACTTGGGGTCACGCCTCTTCAAATGTCTTTCCGTAGAAGCAAAGAGGTCCGTCATGCAAAAATCTCTTAAACTATGCCAAGAGTTTCATTTAAATCTTTCACTAAATTCTTCGATGTTGCGAAAAAATAAAACAGATCAACTTAACCTCAAAGATTTATTTAACAATCCAGGAAGATGTCTCTACTTCGCGATGAACTTTTTCTTTTTTGTATTTAGTGATAATGTAATCACCATGAAATAAGAAAGATACTATCAAAGTGTTAAAGTATAGCTTTATTATTTAATTAATGTTCAGAACTTAATAAATTTTTTCATTAATCGAAACCTGTCTGAAGACCATCTTAGAGAAGTTTCATCCAGGAGTGGGACACATTCGTTGTAAGTCCTCATCACAAGGAAATCGTTTTCTTTCCAGCTTCATTTTCTCATGCGGTAGGAGAGGAAGGCAACAGGAAGTAAGGTCTGGGATGTGAGAAGGATGCAGAAGCAAGTTGCCAAGTCTGGGTACGGTGATTTGGAGCGTTGTCATGGCGGAGGTACCAGGTGTGTCTTTGGTCACAGGTTTTCATGGATTCTTTCACGAAAGAGGCAGACACTGCTCAGTGAACCACTTAGCAGCTGAAGTGTACCACGTTCTGCAATACCGCTCGATCTGACAAACACTCTGATCTTCTTTAAAGATAAATATTTAAAGAAGATACTCATCAGGGGGGACAGTTACAGGTGTATCCTCAAGATTCTGAAAACCATGCTTTGTGCTTTGGTCGGCACTTCCTAGTGATAAAGCCACCTGTCAGAATGCTCTTCACATACTGGGATTGTCTCTTATCAAACATTTGCAGCATCTTTTGGCACCAACAAGACAACAAAGTTACTTCACCTTTAAGAAGTGTAGCAGAATGGAATGCCTTGCTCGTATAAGAGATCCTCTCTCTGTTGACATGTCACTTGCCGATAGCCATTGAGCATTATTTTCCTCAGAGTATGTATGAATGGATTCCTTCCTTCTCTACCAGCGTCCTGGAGCCCCCTTCCTAATTCTCCTTATCATCTGATACATACTCGTACGATATGGACAATCATTACTGTCATTACTTCACTACGTGACCGTCGGCCGTCATACGCACTTAAAACTGTTACTACTAATGAACTACTGAGCCGAGAGTCGTTTCGTGATAAATCTGTAAAAATTCAATTCTTAGGATTTATTCGGTCTTTGATTGTTCCCTAGAATGATGGACACATTAGTGCTTTGTGTAAAGATCTCGCCATTTTGCTAAGCCCCCCGACAATCTCCCTCTCCCCTCCACTACCAAGTCCCAAAATATGTGGGAGGAGTGAGTAGTGGGGAGGGGGGCGCTGGAAAAGAGGTCAGTGCTGCCAATGTCGGCTTATGTAAGGTCCCCCCACTCTCCAACATGGCCGCCCAAACACCGCCTTCAAATATGGACGGCCCCACGTGGACTCCGGCTTCCCCCCACTCCCCGCCCCCTCGCTGTATCCAGCCAATTACACAACTCTCATATATACTTGATCAAGTACTCTGCGAGAATGTATTCCAGCGGTTTCCGAGAGTCCTTAGAAAAGTATCTTAGAAAATCTCTTCAATCTGTAAGAAAGTAGAACAGGAGAGTTTTTTGACCGTAGATATTATTATTAGATGCTTTTAGTTGGGGTTCGGTCAAGGTAGATCCAAAATAAAAAAAATACAAATTTAAAAAATGTATTTTTTTGAAGGTTACATACTGTATTACATACTGCAAAAAGGATTATCTACCAATGTTTCGGCTTACATTGTAATCCATCTTCAGGGCTGTAGAAATACATGAGAATACAATAATAATAATAACAACTCTATTATATTATTGTCAATTATTATTGCATTCTCATGACATTGTATTTCTACAGCCCTGAAGATGGCTTACAATGTAAGCCGAAACGTTGGCAGATAATCCTTCATTAAAAAAATACATTTTTTTA
>KZ807800.1:87325-100917 GCA_000696205.2 Oncopeltus fasciatus | reverse complement strand
ATATATAAGTATATGTTTAAAAAAAACAGGAGTTCCAAATAAAGCTCTTCAAATGGCTTTAAAGGTTTTGATGAAACTTCCTTCTAATTCAGATAGGTTTTGTTTTAAATTGTATTTTTTTTTAAATTATCAACCTTGTCCGAACCCCAACAAAAACTCTTCATTTGAATTTAAGAAGATACTTTTTTTTTTCTTTTTAATTATTGTGGAAAATAAAGCATACTTTTACTTTGCAAGCAGTGCATAAATGTGCACACATTTGTGCCCGAAGGCAAATACGATCTATCTGCTTCTCGAATAGAGTTCTTTTGAGGCTTTGTAGGATTTGAGCGTAGACATTTTCGAGGGGTAATTCATCACTTTGTACAACATACAGACAGATCATAAATTTAAAATATAATTATCGGTCTTCAGTGTCTCTTGTAGACATTATTTATCGAAAGGCATAGTCTTGTTTGACTTTATTTATTTCACATGTTTACGTCAGAGGTTGAAAGGTAATTTGTCTTGATTAGAACTACTGACTTGTGATTTTTATGTGTATTTCTGCTTGTTTTATGTATCATACTTGGAATTTTGATGTATCTTAAAAATCACTGGGTTAAGTAATTGCAACTATAATATATAACTATATAATAGTTTCATTGTTTTTTCTTTTGTGGCTCTCATTTTCTTTTTGTGCATCTATTTTTTTACCCCACGTATTTCTTTGTTTTTTATTTTTATTAATTATTTCTTCTATTTCCGTACTTGTAAAATAAATTGTAAACATTGTCATAGTTCAGCTTGAAATATTCTATATTATTAGCATACTGTTTATTTGTACTTTTTATTTTTATTGTTGCAACTAGGTCAGAATCAGCTATACAATCAGCTGTGACCTCTTTGTTATTTAATGGGGACTTATGTCCCAGAATAAAATTTATTTTTCTTTCTAATAATCTATGGTATTGAAACAGTTACACCCATTCGGTCAATAAATCCCCCTCCCCCCCCAAAAAACATTTTTTTTTTTGTCTTATCGTTACCTTTTCCTTGAAGTACTCAAGTGTAGTACTTGAAGTGCTAGTGTGGCGGGACTGATCCCCCACCCCTGGGGAGAGCCCTTTCTTGCGGTGACGTCACTCGGTGGCAGCGCTCGTAGCCGCGTTATGTCAGGCGGGGGCTATCTGGGCGAAGGTCGAGTCCCACTGACCCACTTTGGCAGGCTCGGCATTGACATACTGACACGCGCTACCCGACGCACGCACACCCCCTGCACCTCGCACCCCTAAGCTGTACTGGACTCTGTACCTACGTTCAGTCGCCCTTTGTTCGGATCCTCCCCCTAGGACTAGAGATACGCCGACAGCTTCTATTCCCTACCGTCCCTAATCTATGGCGATGAGGTCACGTTGAGAAGTCATGCCCATACAGATATCCAGATACCATCCCATTTTCTTTATTAGGTGTGTAATTGTGCGCTTGCCTGCTTACATTTGGGGCTTTGTAGGTTATGAGGCACAGAATGTTAATTCAAAAAGTTGTGTGTAATATAGCTAACAACGTGATTTGCTGTAGGTCGTAAAGTAAAACTGCTCTGTTTTGATAATTTAATAAAAATGTTTCAGCTTTTAACATTCCCATCTGAGCGAATCTCCAGAAGAATAAAGAGAGAGAATTGTGGAAATCCACATTTCTTCCGTCTTCCCAGATTTCCTATCAGGATGTCAAGCTATTAACATTGTAATAGTCATTAAGAAACTTTTGAGAATTCCAATAATTTCTTTGGTCCTACACTGTAGAAACTAAAATTAGGATCCATTTAAAATTTAATATGTGTGTTCGTCTGCAAGGGTTCCAGCCTCTGCAATATTTAAAAGAACTAATTTTTTCAAACCTTTGTACGAAATCGTTTTAGTTTGAAGGGAAAGGAGAGTTAAAGATTTAAAAAAAAATGTGAATTAATAATATCTTCAGTAATATTATTATTAAGATAAAATGTATAAGCAGTGAGTTGTTTACTATTTATAATTTTTGCCAAAAACTCTTAATAAGGTTTTTATTATGTTTAGGGATTTACATTTATAGGTTGAGGGATTCTCCACTCCTTATCTTCTAAAAATTGAATTGGAAAAGTGGAGTTACATTTTTTTTCAATGCTGATTCCGGCACGTCTGATCAAATTAGCTACTTATGTCAATCTTTATACACCAAATAGTTATACAAGTGATTTTTATATGGGGCATATGTAGTCATGTGATATTCACACACATAGTTAAGTTTTATTATTTATCAATTTTGACTTCATTTTTTACCTTATACTTTACTAAGTGATGGTAGTAAATACTCATGATAATATTAATAAACTGAAAAGCATTCANGAACAACGTATATATATATATATAGTGTGTGTGTGTGTTTTAAAGTTGCTGCCAAACTTGGAAAATTTCTCTGCAGCGTAATTGATTAGAGACAAGATATCTCAGTTGAATTCCATTGCTCCTAACTAAATATTGCGTTTTGTGCATAGGGACATGTTTTTCTAGCTGTGTATATTTCAGGTAATTTTCAATTTTATTTCTTTCGCTTTCGCTTAATAGCTTTTAGATTATATTTAAAAGTCACAAGCCAATTCCTTTTAGATAAAAAACTGATAGTAGCTTCTAAAACAGATTCAAAAACTTAGCTAAACTATAACTTTGGGTTCAGGTAAACCCTACTTCTGATTGTTCGTGTTCTTTCAGCAACTGACAAATACAAAAGTCTGTCTGAAAAGAGCTGCGCTAACGGTAAGCGAATTTCTCGGCAATGTAGTTGACGAATATTGGTTTACGAAATTTCCATGTCGTTTACGATATGTATTCTATCAATATATATATATGCTGAGTTGCATTAATCTAAATTAAAGAATTTGCCCATTGTACATTTTAGACGCACTTACATTTCTACATTTCAGATAATCCCCCACTCATTTTTGTCCGATTCCGGCCAATAACAAACTTATCCTTTCTTTTTATATTTAAAAGCCTCTTGTCAAATTAATTTAAGAAAAAACTGAAGCAGTAACTTTTAGAACGTCAACACACACAAATATGTGTGTGTGGTTATCAAAATTTTCATATTTTATCTCCATAACAAAATTGTTATGTTATTTAAATATCATACATTTTAATAATACACATAACTTTATATTTTATTGAATTATAAAACTTACATCGGCAGTTTTAAGTTATATTATGTGTGTGCGTGTTATTAAATATCTTCAAACGCAGTTTGATTTTATTGCAATTTATTTTATTTGTTTACTCAAGTGGTTATTGTTAAGTATAGTATTTTTATTATTTTTCTCTTTAATATGTCTTAATATTTTTCTACTTTCACCTTTTCAATGTCAGGCAGTCGTTAGTCCTGTATCGTGATATTTGATGGCAGCTTTTGTCATTACTGAATGATAACCTCGGATAAGGAGTAAAGAAGGACTCGAAAGTAATTAGGGCGAAAGCGAAAATGAAAGGATAGTAGTAAAGACAGTTACTTTATACCACTTGAGCCTTATAGCTTCTCCTTAAAAAGAAAACAGTCATATATGTGTTATGTATTATGTATGTACTGTACTCGTTGGGCTCCTCTACTTCAAGTACATTTACAGTCGAGCTTCTTCTGTCCGTGTATTCTCGATATATATATATATATATATTGCAACTGTATATATCACCGTCTTAAATACTGTTTAAAATAAATATGTGGAATGGCTGTATTTCTGTAAATTAATTGTGCACTTTATTAAGTATTTTGATGTTGGAGATCTGCACACTGGCTTCTCTTCAAAATTGCCCTTGACTCATTACTTTTTCCACTAACTATTGCTCGAGAAACACCTGATTATTTATGTAAAGATGTATTGTGTATTTGTATTCCCTGCAGGGCCTTTTTTGGTGTTAAGAGTGACAATGGTTCTTTGATGCCTAAGTTTTAACCTCTCTATAGATCCCAAGTTTTGAAATTCTTCGAAATTATTTCTTATGCTTCGTTGTTGAGAAAATATAAAAATTAACTAAATTTCCTTTATCTGAAATTATTAAAAAACATTATCATTAAAGACGGTAATTTACTCTGGTGCGAATTCTTTGTTTTTTTGTTGTTCTTTTTTACTGAGAATTTTAAACACATGTGTTTTGGTCAAATCAAAAAATAGCAGAAATACTTGTAAATTCGCGAGCCTTAAATTAAAATAGAAAGATTTAAAATAATAATCGAGCATACTTAATTTTCCTATGATTGTTATTGGGGTTCTATAATTATGAATTTATATTTCTAAAATCCCGACCATGATCTATTGAAATTTAATTGTTTTTAGTTAGTGAAAATTACTTCTTATAATTTTAACAATTGACTTCTTTTTTTTAATTTAAGTGTTTTCCTCCCATTCAACCACTTAAGGTCATGGAGGTAGGGGCTATCTACAGGTTGCCATCCTATTCTAAATGACCATGGCTCAGGACAAGCTTTTACTAAAAATTAACTATTGACTTTTGATGGTATTTCATCACAACAATTGGTGTTGTTTTTCTCTTAGTAATAATAAATAACTTATGTGTCGGTTTCGATGCAGCGAATAAGTGGCAAATTCTCTATTCGTCTGCCTTAAACCACACATTCATCAATAAATTGTAACTATGGTCAATCTATGTAATATTTAACCTCTACCACAAATCTTACCACTACTATTTTCAAATGTTTATAGCTACTATTACATATCATGTTTCTCTGTAATGCTTTTATTTTATTATTTTTATTTTTTTTCAGGTAAATCAAATGCTGATGCTCTTCTTTGTTAGAATATTTTTCATTAATTCATACATGTGAGTTTTTTTTATTTTCATTTTGATGGTAGATTATTTAAAGATTTTGATAAATTAGTTAGTTAAAATTTTTATTAGTTTGAATGAAGTAGTTTAGAATTTGTTTTACAAAAATTTACTGCACGTGTATGTATCGTTTTACATTAAGAAGTGTGAATCCAGAAAGCATTAAATATAAAATAGAATTTATGAAACGGCTAAAATTTTATTTGAAATTGTAAATACCATTTCATAATACTTTATTTCTCTCAATTTAAACAATGTTGATTAATGGTGTGGCCACTATTTTTCTCTTATTCCTAATTCCTCGTGTATCACAATTTCCATAGTTTATACTACAGTTTTGTTCGGTTGCTATTTAATCTATCAGTTTAGATGATACCCCCCCCCCCCCCCCCCCCCACCTCACCTCTAGCTAAGCGATCCAATTTCCACGGTAACTGCGAAATATTTTCCATATAATTTTGTTGAATGTAATTCTGAATGTAGTGTAATTCCATATAATTTTGTTGAAATTGTAATTATTCTGAATGTTAGTATTGAAAATTTGATTAATAATTAAACTTGCGGGTAAACCCACTACCCCAATGGGATTGTTTGTGCTTGTCATTGCCCCCCTCCCCTCCTTTCATCTGTATTTTACTTTTATATTTAAATTTAACTTTTTAAAAATAGTATTCTATCCCATTATTTCAGAAATAATAACTTTAGCTTCCTGACCTTCCACATCCTACGGCTTTATTTCATGGCTTTTTATATTTTCAGTAATTACTCTTTTGTATGCGGTGAGGCGAAAGCGACTCATACTAATAGTGAACAATAACTGTTCTCTCCTATTTTGCATTTCTTTATGTTATTTAACTTTTATATTTACTTCAAATGGAGAGTTTTTTGACCGTAAGTATTCTTATTAGATGATTTTTGTTGGGGTTCGGTCAAGGTAGATCTAAAAAAAAAAAAAAATTAAATAAGTGTATTTTTAANACTTTTTTTTTAAATTCGTATTTTTTAGGATCTACCTTGACCGAACCCCAACAAAAATCATCTAATAATTTTGATATTTACTTTACCTCCTAATTTTTGTCTGGGGGTGCTGGCGATGCTGGAGGTCTTCCTGCTTTTTATTGTCTAGTATATTTTATATATATATATTTGTAAGTTGTTGGTAAATTTCAGTTAATGAATGAAATCTGTCGAACGAAAAAAGAAATGGGTAAAATATAGTTTGCATAAATGTAATTCTTTAACATTTATAATATATATCATTCTTTACGAAACGAATATATTGATTGCAACTGTGGATATTGAGTGTATCCTCTATTTATCATCTAAAGCAGTCTGTAGCCAGTCTCTACGAGCTTATCTCATTTCCATTTGTGTCTTGCAAGATCTAGTCAGCCTTTTGCTCTCGTCTTTGTCCCTCTTAAATGGGACATGGGAATTTCTTCGTATGTATTGCTGCTTAGTGACGAACTTATACTTTTTGTGTGGTATTACGTCAAGCTTTTTCTTGAATAAACTGTTAAGTGATAACCAATTTTGTATCTCTCATTTTAGAGATAGAAATAGTCTTCAAAGAAATCTTTTAATTAATCGTCAGTGTGAAACATTAATTAATGCGGAATGGCTTTAAGATACCTTGCTATTCTTTGCAAGTATCGTTTCCATATTTTGTACCTCTTTTCTTGTAGTAGGCTTGGAGAAGAAAAAAAACTTTATTAGAGGCACATTACCTTCTAATGCATGTACAAGTCACGTGGCCTTCTGTCTCCAGCCGCTTACTCAACGCGTTCGTTTGGACGACTCTCTTTTGAGTCATACTCCAGCGTTTTCTGTCATTTTTTCTCTCGGAAAATGAACGCAAAATACCTTTATTATTATTATTACAATTATATTCCTATGATGAATAAAAAATCTATCTGTTCCAGACAGGACTCGAACCTGTATCTCCAAGTGCAAGTGGTAGCATACTGGCCCGGAAAGCAGGAGATCCAGGTTCAAGTCCTGGCTGGGACAGATAGATTTTTTATTCTGTTCACTCGCATTAATTGTTTAAAATTTACATGGGATAATACACCACAACTAAATTAATATTTAAAAATAATTAAATACCTTTATCATATTAGATTACTAAAAATAGATCCATGGCCTGTGCGCATTATTTAGACCAATTTCTTCTGTATTGCAGCGTTAATGTTTATGTATATTAATTGCTTGCATATGTTCAAATGTTTATTATTATTTGTATACATGTATATTTTCTACTAAATCTACAATATATTTTATGAAGAGAATTCGGTCAGGAATTCGGTTCGGTCTTCGTAGTTGAAGTATTAAAAACTAATTTGTAATTAAAAAAGCTTTTTTTTTTGCCAACGTTTCGGCCTGAACTTCGGACATTTATCAGGACTTTAAATGAAAAAAGAAAAAAAAAATAATATAGAAACATGTCTATATGTCATAATCTAACAAAAAATAAATAAATGAAACAAATTGTTAGGTTATAACATATAGACATGTTTCTATATTATTTTTATGTATTTCTTTTTTTTTAATATTCATCCCTGATGACGATCTGAAATTCAGGCCGAAACGTTGTCTGAAACAAAAAAAACTTTTTTGGTTACAAATTAGTTTTTAATACTTCAACTACCAAGACCAAATTCCTGATTGTCTTCTCTTCTAAAACTTGATGGTCAACAAATTTACCTCCGAATTTAAAACACATTTTATATCAGTAATTGTAAAATATTAATCAGTAATTGTAAAACAACAAAACAAGTTTATATATATATACTTGTTTTGTTGTTTTTTGATTACCGAGCCAGGATAAAAATAAAAAAAAATGTTCAATTGTAGGAAGGAAGGATAACCTTGGTGGGGGGTAGAGAAATTGCGGTTTCCGTAAGGTCGTAGATCTGCCTCTTCTGGAGGGAAGAACGCCATATAATAATAATTCTATATAGTGTAGTAATGGCGGCATATAGAAGGTGTCTCCTTGAGCCAGTTGCGGGGCCGGCAGGGGTGGGGAGGCCCTGACCCACTTGGTCCGCCAGAGACAATACTGCTTCCCTGCTAATTACGGGGGGTGAGACTTCTTCTTCTGGGGTGGGGGGGTGGTTGATCGGTAGTCCACCATCATTTTTATGTTTAAATTTTATTTTTTAATAATTATTGCAGAAAAGTCTTGAATAAGTAAACTAATGAAATAGTTACTTAGTAAAAGCTTTATTAGCTTAATTTAGCAACATATGGAAGTACATAAAAATTCTTTAATGGATGTTTTTGCTGGGGTTCGGTCAAGGTAGATCCAAAAAATGCAATTTAAAAAAAAATGGTGTGTATATTTTAATTAACTGCCAACGTTTCGGCATACATTGTAAGCCATCTTCAGGGTTGTTGAAATACAATTTCATTAGAAAAACATTTAAAAAAAATTAAATGATTTACAATATTATAATATAGAATTGTCATAACTAAAAGTAATGAAATATCGAATGTTGTGAGAGAGAGAGAATAAAAAAGAAATTAACAACTATGTAGAAAAATTAATTCACCACAACTAGCTATCATGAAGGCGGTGGCGTTTGGAAATTGGGAGAAATTTTTGAGACGGTCAACATGGGTGGTGGAAAGGTGGGGGTGAGAGGCGGTAGGTACAAAGGGAGAGCGGCCTGCATCAAAGGGGACAGAAAAGTTAAGAATTATTGCGGATAAGTAGCCTTTAGTAATAAATAGCAAATCATTAAGTATTTAAGGAATGTTTTGGGATAATACACCTTTTTTCTCAAGATCTGGGAAAGGTCTTCAGGAGCTGTTCAGCGTGTCTATTCCTATTCCTTTCAGTTTCTTCTTCTTCAACTGAATAGGTCCTTTCACCTAAAATGGCTTTGATTCTTTTTTTTTACACCCAAGACTTTGCTTTTACTTTTGCAACATAAGGCATACATACATAAATAAGCCAGTAATTATTTGACAAATGCCTTCGGATACGACACAAAAGGTATCAAAACAATCTCCTGATTCTATTCTCGATTACGTCTATTCGAGAGAGGAGGATCTTGTCCCTCCTCTTGAAGTGCGAGATGGCCGATCCCTGAGGATGTGAATGTCGATATGAAAGATCGTCACACGCTGCTGCTATGTCAAATTCCCATATTCTTTCCAGTTTCCCTCTAAGCTAATCATTTGTTACTCTTACTTTTCACCTCTCATTTTGAATGGGAAAGTAGTTTCTGAGAAAGATCACGCCTGAGTGTGCGCTAAGACGTCATGTTTAATACGCCGAACCAGTCAAATCCGAGTACTGTGATTCGTGTCAAGGATGCCAGACACCAGCGCCTCCACCGGTGGATTTAGTTACGAACCGTTAAACTTTTGTCCGGCAACTTTTCCCTTTCGACTAAGCCAGTCAGTAGTTTTCTTTTTTCTTTCTATGCACAAACCATTGATTCGAAAATGAAAAATACCTAATCAACTTGAAGAGTAGTCAGGCTCAACTTATTGGGAAAAAACAAATCACAACGTTCTTCGGAGTGTATTTATTAAAAAATGTTTGACCCTGTTTCGGCTTATATTGCAAGTCATCTTCAAGGGTCTGCTCACAGTATTGCAATGTCTTGATAAGAGATAAGATATAAATGAAAGCCAATAATTAAAGTGGATAAGAAATGTCAGGAAAATATACAAATCACTTTATACATACATACATACATACATATACATACATACATACATACATACATACATATATGTATATGTATGTATGTATTCACCTCACCTGCCTTTCCTATTTCCTTTCGCTCTCGTAATGTAGTTTTGTAGTTTTATACTTCTCTTATGTATATTCTCTCTGTATTTAATACTCCCTCTCTTCACATATTATGCTTGTTAGGTCGCGTTTTAATATGGAAAAATGATCTAGTTCTTTAAAATTTTTTACAATTCCACTCACTTGAATTAATATTTTAATCAATTTAGCACCCTTGTGTTTTAACGAATGAATAAAACTTAATGTTTTTTCTTTATAAATATTTAATTTGGTTGTGGTATTTTATCCCACGTAAGTTTTAAACAATTAATGCGAGTGAGAGGGAATAGAATAAAAAAATCTATCTGTCCCAGCCAGGAATCGAACCTGGATCTCCTGCTATCCGGGCCGGTGTACTTCCCAGTTATACTACCAGGACGCGTTTGTTGTCTCATTCAATTCCCTCTACACTAGCGAGAGCCTAACCCACGAGAAAGGCGAGAATTTCGTCTTGTACTCGAAGGAGCTAACATTGTCCTACATTTTTGTCGATTCTCGTCATTTACTTTATTATATTATAATATAACTCCTTCGAGTGTAAGACGAAGTTCTTGTCTTTCTCGTACGTTAGGCTCTCGCCAATGTAGAGGGAATTGAATGAGATTCCTGGCTGGGACAGATAGATTTTTTTTATTCTATTCTCTCTCATTAATTTTTTTAAAACTTAATATTATATGGCTAAATTGAACCAACATGAGTTAAGGTTTGCCTAGCTCTTATATTTCTAAATGTCACTCCTGAGAAGTGATTTAATCTTCAGTCCAATATTTATATTATAATAATTTAAATGTAAATAATATAAAAGCAGTCACGAAAGTTAATTAAATGTATAAAGAGGGCTAGGGGATTATCTGTAATCTCAAGAACTAATCTAAATAACTTTTTTTTTCTGTAGCAGTTTTTAAATTTAATATTTCTTGTTAAATGTCTGGAATTTACATGCTAAATATTTTAGTAGTTATTTAGTGTAATCATAGAAGTGGAAGGCGTTTTTACCGGAAACACTGAATTGAAGAAAAAAAAAATCCATCAGGCTTAATTTGCATTTTAAATGAGTTAAATTCGACGTAATGTATTGAACTTAATACTCTGATGTATTTATGTTTAGAGTAAAATCACATTATTAGAAGTGGAAGTTTTAATTGTCCTTATAATTTCTAAAACATTTTCCAAACAAATAGCAGAAATAATAATTTTAATTTCCTCTATGTAACATTATTAACAATTGATATTTTTCATGTACTTTGTGTTTGTCGTACCAACACTATATGTCTCTTGTTAAAAAAAAAAAAAATTATAACTAAAATATATATTTGTGTGTGTATGTATATATAGTTTATTTAATTTTCTTCAGGTCATTTAGCTCAATAATTGCTTATTCTACATTAGTTTGAAGAATTAAAGTAGATGACTGACCGTGTTGGTGTATCATTACATTAATAATTGAATTTCGTTTAAAATGGAAGTTCAGAAATAAAATAACCCATGTAAAGATTAACAGGAATTGTCTCTTTAATGGCGAAATACATCGTTAACTTTATTGGGCAGGCATAGTTTCAGGAATATAAGCTCTGATGATGGCTTGCATCATAAACCATAAAATTAACGTTAACGTTTTGAATTCATTTTTTTTTTTTCTAACTCCTCCGTGAAATAATAGCTATCCTTTCCTAGTCAGGGATCCCCCTGTATAAGTATGGACAAAAGGCAATAGGACGCAGAAGTTTCTTGTGCACATAATGATTGTATTCACATAGATAAATGTAGTATATTATTATTGTTTTCACTAAATAAATATTCATTGTATAAGATGTGTTTTATTAACGCAATACTAATTATATATTATTGCATTAATTATGCATTATTATACTGACATAGATAATACGTTTAATCTCCTTATTATTTATTCTAAAATAAATTGATCAGTTTCTTTGTTTGGTTCAGGAACTTGATTGATGTACAAACAAAAAACAATTATTTTTTTTCCATTTTTGTGTTGAGTATGACCCGGGCGGATTTTACGATATTGTAAAGAGTTTTACCAGTAATGTTTTCTCCAATTCTTTTGCAATTTTCTTTATAGATATAACAGTTTGGAGCTTTATATCTATAAAATAATGTTATCTAACATTACATAACTTACATATAAGTTATATTCTTTTTGTGTGTGCACTNTCGCAGATTGAAAAAAAAACACTTAATATTTAATGCATTTCTCATCTTCCACTCTCCACTACTCAATTTTCCACTTAAACAACTAGAATAAATTTATATTTAAAGGATACTCATGAAATTTATCTGTACAAACCAGGGTTAGGAAGCCTACACGTGGAGGAGTAAAGCGACCCAGATTTGGGGAGGCTGACCTAGATCGGAATTTTCAACCCCCGCTGACCCGGATTTGGGGGGTTGGGGGTGGCCCCCTCCAGGTCCTGGCAGTTCTAGGGGTGGCAGGAGACTATCTGCCGAGGCCTTGGCCCCGATACGCCTCTCCATGGGGATTACCATCTCTCTCCACCGCCATAAACCGTATTTACAACTTTACTACCCCCAAAGTGCCCCGTAAAATATTGTGTAACACAATTTACCGAGTAGGCCGCTTATTATAAGGGCTATTCTTCTTCTTCTTTATGTATTTTCATTAATTTTCTTTTTGTTTTATTTCTGCTTCTTAATCTTCTTTTTCTCTAATGAAAATGGGTCTATGGAAAATCTCTTACGGCATTACGATTCTACTGAGTATCAATTCTTCTTCGTACTCTTAATCGTATTATATATATAATTAGTTAATACTTCAGGAAATTTCAAAACATTCAGGTAACATACTGTTTGTAAAAAACCTATATCATATATAATTAAAATTAGTTTGTATGTAATAGGACTATCTCAATACGACTAGTATTATTATGATAAAGTGTTTATAATAATAAAGAGTTTAAAATAATATAAACTTTTATTATAACTATTATGGTAAAGTGTTTATATTAATAAAGTGTTTAAAATTTATATAAATACTCTATTGTAAGTATTATGGTAAAGGTTTATTATTAAATATTATATAAACACTTTATTTTAATAGTTTCCTTTATAGATATTTGTATGTGAGTATAACAATAGTATGACATGCTCTCCGATCCTAATTTAGAGGTGCCAAAATTATTGTGAGTGTGTCGACATACGTAGGTACGTATCCTTATCTTTCCATATAAGGATATTACATTATAATGTAATAAAGTAAGATTACAATTATAGTTTTCTTGAAAAAAATGAATGTTGTATGAATGTATGTATATAATGGTAAATTTCTAACCCAGTCCAATAGGGATAGCGGTTAAAATCAGTTTATTGATTGTTTTTTTTTTTCACATTGTTCACTGAAGCAGTCATGAAAATGTGATCTTTGGGACACGACGTTCCTCTCTCGCCTTCATCATAACCCTGAAGATGGCTTACAATGTAAGCCGAAACGTTAGCAGATTTTTTTAAAAATACACATTTTTTTTGGCTTTACCTTGACCGAACCTCAACAAAAATAAAAAAATCTAATAATAACCAAATTAAAGCATCATAAGAGGGGGGGGGGTACTTAAATTCTTAACGTGACCTTAAATTTTCTTTATTTCCTGTGGTTAAGTATGCAATTCATTTAATTTTCCGTCGTTGCTCTCTCCGGTTTTTTTAGTTAAGTTAGTCATTTGCATCCCTCTTTAATGAACTGCGGGAAATCTGCTTAGTTAAGGTTTTTTTAATTTATTATTATTATTTTAAAAATGCAAAATAAATTATACATGGAAAATTTTTGTTTAGCAACTTAGTTATTTAAGAAAAATAGTGAACTTTAATCTAGTTATAAATATTTTATTTGGTTGTGGTTTTTTATCCCACGTAAATTTTAAACAATTAATGAGAGGGTTAAGCTATTACTTAGATTGTTTTAA
>KZ807800.1:76644-87013 GCA_000696205.2 Oncopeltus fasciatus | reverse complement strand
AGGGAATAGAATAAAAAATCTAACTGTCCCAGCCAGGAATCGAACCTGGATCTCCTGCTATCCGGGCCGGTGCACTTGCCAATTGTGCTACCAGGACGCGCCAGATATCTCATTCAATTCCCTCTACACTAGCGAGAGCCTAACCTACGAGAAAGACGAGAACTTTGTCTTAATTTCGAAGGAGCTGACATTGTCACACATTTTGTCGTCTCTCGTCATTTACTTTATTATATTATGATATAACTCCTTCGAGTATAAGACGAAGTTCTTGTCTTTCTCGTACGTTAGGCTCTCGCCAATGTAGAGGGAATGGAATGAAATACCTGGCGCGTCCTGGTAGCACAATTGGCAAGTGCACCGGCTCGGAAAGCAGGAGATCCAGGTTCGATTCCTGGCTGGGACAGTCAGATTTTTTATTCTATTCCCTCTCATTAATTGTTTTTAATCTAGTTATTTGTTTATGTACTCCTCTAAATTTAAATAATATAGTATACCTCTTATCAGTAAGCTTTGTTGCAATTTTTTAATAATCATCATCATCACTCATAATAGGTTAGGTATTATTACTTAAAATAAATAATTGTTTATTATTTAAAAAAATAAAGTATAATCTTGCCTGTTAGTCATTTATTAGTTTGTATCTGTACTCTTTGACCTCACTTCCTCACTGTCCCGTCGTGTAGAATGAGATGCTTCTGGTGGAAATATTATCAATTTCGGCCCCCTCTAAAATCCATTTAGAAACTTATTTTGTAATAAGTTGAAATGTGGCAAATGAACTTTTCCCATCCTTTCTACCCAGAAATAGATTTCTTCCAAAATATTTGGGTGAGGAAGGTGCGTACGTGCCTGGATTCTTATTGGTTCTGCAGGATATTAGCAGAATTCCTTCGAGGAGCTGAATCCTGTGTTAATGGCTATTTACGCAGTCCTGCTCAAGTCGGCCTTGAGAAGGAATTCGAGGAAATTGTAAATATCCTTTTATCATGAATGATATCTAAGTTGTATTAATGGATATTTTTACAACAATGTCATGAACGCAATTGGGAGGTGGTTTCTTTTAATATTCTTTTAAAGTAAATCCTTATTAGATTTTTACCTTCTTTCCGTAGTTCGTTCCTGAGTTCGTAAAGTTTAGAGTCGGGGGAGGAAGATGGAGGCTTACGTAATTGCTGGTTGAAACCTCATTGTCGTAATTTATTGGGTTTATATTAGGCCTAAAATCAATTAATTAATGTTTACTGTATTTCCATAAGCAATATTGTTATTTTATTTCAATAACGTATTTATGGATTTAACGACAGTCCTCTTTCATCATTTTATGTAAAGAAAGCAAAGTTTCATCATGTAAACTTCTTCTACATAGAAACGTAGAAAACACAAAATCCCAATATACAATTTTAAACGTAAGGGGGAGGTGAGTTTGCGGCTTTACTGTTATCTGTGAATTAATTCCAGTTAATAGTAGATGATTTTAGTTGGGGTTCGGTCAAGTTAGATCAAAAAAAAAAAAAAAATACTAATTTAACAAAAGCGTATTTTTAAAAAGATTATCCCCAACGTTATGGCTTACATTGTAAGCCATCTTTAGGACTTACATTGTAAGCCATCTTCAGGACTTACATTGTAAGCCATCTTCAGGGCTGCCTATCATGAAGACGTGAGAGAACGTCCTGTCCCTCATTTCATCATCAGTCATGACTGAAATATGAACTTAGGGACAGGACGTTCTCTCACGTCTTCATGATAGGCAGCCCTGAAGATGGCTTACAATGTAAGCCGAAACGTTAGCAGATAATCTTTTAAAGAAATACGTTTTTGTTAAATTTGTATTTTTTTTTGTTTTGATCTACCGTGACCGAACCCCAACTAAAATCATCTAATAATATTATCTACGGTCAAAAAACTTTCCTTTTGAATATCTGTTAATCTGTTGTTTTTAATAATAACGCACAGCACAGAGTTGAACATTTGAGTTGGGTTTAGTACTTGTAATAAATAGAGAATTTTCTCTGAAGGGGAGGGGGGGGGGAGAGCTCCCCATTTGTAGTTACGGAATGGGCTTTTACGTAGATGGTTAGCCATGCAATAGAGGTCATGTAGTAGAGGCTACACCGAGAAATAAGTCGAGTGGGAATCACATTAAATACCGTTGTTTATGTACTTACAAATCCAGCATTGCGACTATTTACATGAGCGGGAATCCTAGTGTATAATAGCCTAACTGTGGCTATTTCGTCTCACCAAGCAGAACTAGTGTAGGACTCCGTATATGTGATCCTTCTGCCTGCCCTTGGACTATACACCAGCCCTTATGTACAATAGTCTGCATAAGGGTAGCGTATGACGTCATCTGTTTCAGAACCCCTGTGGTTAACATTGAATTTCCCAAAATAATCTGTAAGTTACGCCTAGAAAATGGCTTCCATCTTTCTCGCATTGTTGCTTTGGGGGTATGTATCAGATGAGCAAGCACTGTTCCCTCCCCTAAAATTTGCTGGAAATCACTAGAATCAAGTGCATTCACAGAAATACATAGAAGTACGGGGCTAACATCATTGTACTCCATCTATCATTATCCACACCCCATTGCCTTATCATATTAGAGGCTGTTACTTTACTAGAATTTTGTTAAATCCACTTTAAATTTCATGGTGAAATTCTTGAAATGGATTGCTACGGGAACCATTACATTTACTATCTTAAATAATCAATTTTCATTCCTCAGAATAAGAGGAAAAACTAAATTGGCTCTGTCATAATTATATTTATCGAGATATATGCTATTACAATATTTAATTTCATGTTTATATTAAATGAGAGAAAAAAATTAAAGAATGTGCAATAATTAAGGTAGTTATTTATATACTGTAAATTTGTGTGAATAAGATCTTCCTCTATATAACAATTATATTTTTTGGAGCAAAGATATATTGTATTATATCATTCATTCGCTTCATATCCCGGTGAGATCAGGTAGTCTTTGCGAGGATCGCTTCACGTATTCTCATCATTGTCTTCTTCGGCTTGCCAAGACCAAATCCACATTCATTTCACAAAGAAACCAACAGACGTAGGATATTTACAAAGCTCTTTCTACAATAAAGTAACAACAAATTTGTCAATTCTTTCATGATTAGCTTATTTTGCCCAGGTTTTAATACATTTGTATGTGAATATGAGTAAATGTGATCATTTAAATTGAGAACAACGTGAGTACTAAATTGGATCTAGCCTGGCTTGGAAGGTAAAAAGGGAGAAGCGCCCACCTATCGTAGTTACATTCGTAAGTTTTTTTCTTAAAAGTATCTGTGGTAAATATGTTATTGTCCATAAACGTCAGAAAATTACAAATGATGATGATAATTGTGAAAAAATAATCCCACATTCCAGTATTTATTTGAATCTTATAGGGAGCCAGAAAATAATCTTACTGCCTCAGCTAGGAATCGAACCCGGGTCCCCTACTTGCCGGGCGGGCATGCTGCTAATTGCACCACCGGTAGAGTTCGATAATTTCAGGCTCCCCGTGCCTAAAAAAAAAAAAAAAAAAAAAAAAAATTGCATTTTACATCTTTTTATTCTATATAATTTTTTCTAACTAAATAACAAAGAAGATATTACGATTACAAATTTTGGTCTCATTCTATAATTCTAAACCCCCCCTCCCATACCATTCAACTATAAATAAATTATTAAAAAGGTTTACTAATAAAAGCTTGAATATTGTTGTTTTAAAAGTAATAAATGCCGCCCAATACTCGCAATTACATTCTTAAATATCTTTTTTAAGATGAGTTTTTAAAAATGTTGCAAAATTAATTTAAACTTGTTTTGATTTACACATTATTTTCGAAACGCTAATATTAACGTTGTAAATTGGATTTTAAATTGTGGTTGCCCATAGACGACCCTGACCGATTCAGCTATGGAGGAATTCATTCAAAGGTTTACAAAAAGAAGCTTAAATATTGAATTTAGTTCTATTATATCAGTTTCGGTGCGTATTTCTACATATGTGTATGTATGTATGTATGTATGTAGTATGTATATATATANTTATTACCGGCTCCTATTTATCCTGTATAATTGGCTTACTGGAAGGGGCGAGGAGAGAGAGAGAGAGAGAGAGAGAAAGAGAGAGAGAGAGAGAGAGAGAGAGATATTTTTTAGCGGGAAGTAATTTTAGGTGTATGAACCTAACCAGTGTAGAAACATCATATAACATAAACTATATGTAGCAGGATCTGCATATTACATTTCCTTGATCTATATTCTTTACAATAAATAATTAAAAAATGCATTACTATGATTAATTTTATTTCTAATCCCTAATGATTTTCTGTTCTTCTGTTGGGAGAAGGATTTTTCTTAGCCCAAGGAAGTCTGGGTGAGGCCCAATTTGAGGAACATCTTTAATAGCTCAGAGACATGAGTTAATATTTTGTATATGCATTTTTATGTTAAAAAATAGAACATATAATACGTATGCTTATAATGAATATGTCTTGGCAATTTTATTTTCGAGACCCCGCCCACCTATTTTATCCTTCTTCAACCTATAACTAATCATTTCCTTCGAAAGAAATACCAGTACATCTTTTATTGCGTTTTTCTGTGTGTATCCATGATATTTCTTCTACTGGCTTATGATGTATTTCGTACTAGATAAATTCTGGTGTCTTGAGAAAATTTTATATTATTTGTCTCCTAAAGTTTTTTTTATTGCGTTAAAATAAGATTTTAAGGATGCTAAGTTTTTAAACGTTCATTTTAGACTTAGGTACTTTAAAAAAAACTTAATAATATTTTTAATGACTTAAATAATTACTTATTATTTTTGAAAACTAATGCGCATTCATAAATTTTCCTAACGATTTCTGTATACGACTAGCAAAATAGTGTTCTTGCAATACCTTTCTTTCGAGTATATTTGTAGGCATTTTCCAGTTTTCTTTTAATGATTTCTTAGATAATGAATTTATAGTCTTGTTGTTCCTTCATGAAAATTCGCTAATTTAAGCGCAGGTGTATGTAGAAACATGGCTCACAGGTGGTCAGAGCTCTGCAATGTAATTATAAGAATAATAAGTCACAATGAGGGGTTTCGCGCCTTGACCTGGATAGAGTTCCACAGCCACCGTCTCAACTCCTGCTGCATGGGGCTGTACCATTACCAGGTGAATTTTGTGCGTTGTGTGTGTGTACGTATACAACACTCACGCTTTGGAAGTAGTAGACATACCTAGGAAATAGTAGACAAAGTTCACATCAAATATGTATTTTGTTATGGCCGGAGGTTGGTTGGCCATCCAGTATTAAGCTGGAGAAATTAGTCAGGGTTTCGGCCAGGATCTGACAAGTGACATACTCTAAAACTATTGGGTAATTATTTTACTATGTCATTGCCGAGGTTTCGACTTAAACAGTTTAATTCTGCACTCTGAGATGTGAATTCCCTCGGAGATGGAATGTGATCTCTCCAGACACCACTATCGCCCTTATGACGACCCACAAGTTAAGCTGTAACGTACGCAATAATAAAAATATTGCCCAACACGTTTGGTGTATTTTATTTTTCTGATCCTGGCCGAAACCCTGACTAAATTCTCCAGCATGTATTTTATTGTTGGACGTTCGTTATCTGATAGTGTGTTGTCGGAAATAGTCCATTTCCAGAGAATTCAGAAGGATTTTTTGAAACTATGTTTTTTTTTTTTTTTTTTTTGCATCCCAACCACTGGTCATTAATGCCATTTATGTCGGTTATTGATGAAAAGAGTGCGAAAGAAGAGAGCAAGAAAACAAAAGCAAAAACATGATGGAGGTCGCGTTCCAGAACGCGATTGGGATGCAGCCATGAGTTTGTTTTTCCTCCATACATATGGATACATCGTAGTCACTACTGTTGGACCTTTTTTTTTTTAAATACTATTTTATCCCCACAGCCGCTGTATTTTGCGAAATGGCAAAAATTAGATATATACTATTGTTCATAAATGCATTCAAATAACTGATTGCAATATTTTCTTTAATCTTATATGCAGGAAAGAAAGAAACATGGCTTAGAAATACATACCTTCGGAATTGGGTTCGAGCTCAGTCAAATCAAAAGTACGAAAACTATGTGAATTTTTATTGTGCTTCTTAATACTGAAATCGTCCGTGTATCTTTTCCAAAATTATTTTTAATTATAAATCCTATGGAAGGAACAATAGTGAAAAATTCATGAGAATTTCCCTAAATAGTTAAGAATATATTATTTAAAAACAAAATAATTTTGGGAAAGGATTGCTTAGCACAAATTAATGAAGATCCTTAAAGGACACTAATAAGAGTAATAGTGAAATTTTTTTTATAAGAGATTATAAATAATTTAAGTACTATTAGATAAAATTATTATGTGCAAAAAGCATAGCATCCATTTTATAATTCCAAATGTCATGTGATGTTTAAATTGACGTTAGAAATAACTATATACTCCAGTAACGTTAAATCTTGATTTTATATTGATTAGTTATGTAATTTTTACAATTTAGCTAATCATATAATGTCTATCTATCTAATATAAGGATGTCTTTATGGCCGCCTTTAAGGATGTAGGAGATTAGGTTAACGGCTTGTTAGGCTGGTAGTAATTGGACAGTACTCTGG
This sequence comes from Oncopeltus fasciatus, assembly GCA_000696205.2. Classification (NCBI taxonomy): domain Eukaryota; kingdom Metazoa; phylum Arthropoda; class Insecta; order Hemiptera; family Lygaeidae; genus Oncopeltus; species Oncopeltus fasciatus. The sequence continues at coordinate 80,358 of KZ807800.1, read as the reverse complement.
ACTATCCTCCCAGATAACCCAGTGTTGTTTGCACGCAGGAGACTTGGAGTCGAGCGAATTTCCTCCGCTGGGTTCTATACTGCGAACGGATTTCTATAGGTTCGTAGTTCGCATGATGTCCACGTTGTGTAGTATGTCTGACATTCCCCCTGTTGATCCCTTGATAGTTGCAGTCGTTCCTCTTCGAGTCCTGTCCCAACCACCTGATTTCCAGCCGAACCTCTGCCCTGCGGAATGTATCTTACCCGCCCGTCCTCACGTCTCTGGAATGACGAGATCCTCCCCCCGGCGACGACAGCCGATGCCGAAGTGCCTTATGAATTATGCAGAACTAATTTCGTCTCTTGCGTAATCATTTCTTTATTTATTGTTCTCTGAGGCTGTCTGCTCGCGTGGTTCTCGCCGCGATGGCAGGTCCCCCTCCTACCTACTCACTTTCTCCTGTATTTAGCGTATTCAATCAGCAGTGAATAATGTATGCGATTGTATAATGTGTGTACTTTCCTGCTGGCCTTCACATTTTCAGTGCGGAGAATCTTTATACTACTAGTGATTTTGTCCTGATTTTCATGTACTTCCATATTCCTTATTATAAATATATGCTAAATGTGTCAGTTTATGCGTACATGTATGTGTAATGTGTCAGCGCAAAATTTACCTGAAATTTGATAAATATATAAAGGTTCACTGGGAGCCTAGAAAATGATCGAAACGCGTATTATGCACACACGTACACACACAAACATTCTGTTAGCTTTATTGATCTGATTGATATATAGGTGCCTGAGGTATGTACTTAAGTGGTGTCCCCTTTGCCAGTGATCTATATTTGCCTCCTGCACACTGATACATATATTCGAATACTCTATATGGATCTTACTTTTTCATCCGTCTCCCAGCCTCCATTCGCCTTGGAGGAGACACACATATATATATTTCCATGGAGGAATCTTTGTAATAGCGTCCTTGGATCCAATTTTTTCCTTGCCAAACTGATAGGGTTCAAAAACAACTGACACTATTCTGAATCGGGATGCAAAGTAAGGCAGAATGACCTACAAAGCAAGTAGTTATGCTTATTAGATTTTTTTTTTTTGGGGGGGGGGGTTCGGTCAAGGTAGATCCAAAAAAAAAAATACAAATTTAAAAAAATCATTGACCGACTCAGTCATGAAAATGTGATCTTAGGGAAACGACGTTCCCTTCTCGCCTTCATGATTGCCCTAAAGATTGCTTACAACGTAAGCTGAAAAGTTCGCAGATAATTTAAAAAATACATATTTAAAAAAAAAAATTTTTTTATCTACCTTGGCCGAACACCAACAAAAAAACAACATCTAATAATAATATCTATGGTCAAAAAAACTCTCCATCTGAAGTTATTCTTATTTGTTTCTTGCAGGTATTTCAAATGTTCTTTGGGTGAAGGCTGTAGTGAGGGAGTTGTGAGACAACTTCATAGTGTTATCTCTATTCAGATTTTTTGCTTATATTGAAAAGTGTCGACTAAGCTAATTTCTCAGTACCGAAACGAATGATTATTAAAAATACTATTTATGTAAAACCCACTCTTAATGTTTCTATTTCTTAATAACAAAATAGTAATCCGACTTGCAGGAACTTAGCAAACTAAGAAGATATATCTCATCATTTCATTTTGGTCAATACTAAACGTGGAACTAAGCTACTGAAATAGCCTTAAACCCCCCCCCCNGATGAATAACTGTATTTGGTTTTATATTGTATAATCTCTCAAAGTTATTCATGAACCATTAGAGAAATTAAGTTTTTAATTAGTGTAATGTCCCCCCCCCCGAAAAGAGACAAAAAAAATCTTTCTTTGAGGATGCCATTAGACTGGAGGCGCTGAACCATTCAATTTGAAATTTCATCCTTATTACGCGTCTGTTTTTAAAATGCTGCTAGACATTAATTATAATTTTAAATTTATGTTGTTGTTTTTTTCTTATATATTTGTTCTCAACACTACTAATAAGGAAGATACTGACTAATATTGAATGTAGTACTCCAATTATCAACTATCCCTCCAACTGCCTCATTCGATTTCAACCGAAAACAGAATTTTTCCCTTTTAAAAAGAAGAGATTACGTTTTCAGAAAATAATCTTCTTTGATTTGCTGTAAAATTTAGATACTTATATATTTACATGCTTATATTGTTTTGTTTTTGATTTTTTTTACATTATTATAATTTTATAATTATATGATTTAAACCCATATTTACGCATACATTTATATTTTATGTAAATTATTTGGTCTGTAGACTTGTGAATCCCCCTTCTCTACTCAGGCCTGTGCCTTTTGAGAAGGGGTAACCATGTACAAATAAATTTGTATATAATAAATTTACAAAATAGGAAAAAAAAAAAAAATATGCGTCTGTTTTTTACGTTTTAAAAAGGTTAAATGTTAGTAAATTACATTTTACACCTGTTATGTTCTATACATTCTTCTCGTAACATTAAGTACGATGTTATGATTTTAAAATTTGATCTCCCACTGATTTTGAATTTGTATGTTTATATCAAAAAAATAGTATGCGCAGGTTTATTACTGTATGTAAGGCTAAGTTCATTACTGTACGAAATTCGATAAATAGGCATGGGAGTTACCTATACTGCTTGTAGAACACCTTTTCGTTCTAGCGGGCGATATATATTTTTTTAGAATAATGATAATCAAAAATGATTTGTTTATGGGTAAATGAACTATTTTAGGAGTTATTAAAAAAAAAAAATTTAAAAGATGAAAATACGCTTGCGTGTTAAGAAAATATTATTCATAATGAAATTTAGCATGTCCCTTTTAAATGTAAAATGAAAGGCTTTAACTTTTTATTATTTGAATAAAAATCGAATGAATTTAGGGAGAGATTGCCATAAATGTCAAGGGCAAGAAAGAAAGGAAAAAAAAAAAGAATAAATATGTATTTGTATTTATATTTTCATAGATTTTTACGCAGGGTATATTAGTTCATTAATAAAGAGATATTTTGTAAGTGTAGGGGATATTATCTGGAATGTCGAAATACAGTTGCTCATACGGAGGAATCCACTTGGTTTACAAAACTCCAGTTTGACGGATTATTTGAATATTTATTTAGTTCAATTTGAGATTCGTGTGTTATAATTAATTTTCTATACTATTAGTTTTGTCTCGCTCCCATCTTTGGTATGAGAACTACTGACAATTCCGTACTCCTCTCAAGCCTAGCCAGGACTGCTTCCTCTCTACCCCGCTTTTGCCTTCCTCCAAGTCATCATCATCACCGGCGTTTCTCTTGTTCTGTTGGGAGTGGCCTATAGCTCCTCATTCGCCTGAGCTAAGTGTTCCCTTGGGCCAGCCCCTAACGAAGACATGCTGTACTTCTGTCACTAACTTCCCTTCGCAAGATTACTGAGCCAAAGCTTTTGCTAAATTAAATTAAAATACTGTTTGATAAAACATACATTAATTTTAAAAATCGGATGCATAAATTCCTTTTATGAATTATTATATTTAACTAAAAACAGCTGAGAAAATAAACGCATAAAATAAATATATTTTCCGAGTTTAATTAAGGTTGTATATATAAAAAGAATTAGACTTTGAGGGTTTTAAAGGTCAGATGTAAGACTGCAATGGCTACTGTGAGAAAAGCTCTTATCTTTACCTTTAAAATCTTATATATTAACTTATGTATAAATTTATTGT
>KZ807800.1:35263-55755 GCA_000696205.2 Oncopeltus fasciatus | reverse complement strand
TATCCCACGAAAATTTTAAACAATTAATGAGAGGGAATAGAATAAAAAAATCTATCTGTCCCAGCCAGGAATCGAACCTGGATCTCCTGCTATCCGGGCCGGTGCATTTACCAGTTATGCTACCAGGACGCGCTAGTTATCTCATTCAATTCCCTCTACACTAGCGAGAGCCTAACCTACGAGAAAGGCGAGAACTTGTACTCGAAGGAGCTGACATTGTCAAGCTATTTGTCTCATTAATTGTTTAAAATTTACGTGGGAAAATAAACCACAACTGAATTAATGTTTATAAATGAAAATAAAAAGTCAATTACGAGTGTCGATAAATAGCTAGACAATGTCAGCTCCATCGAGCATAAGACGATGTAATCGTCTTTCTCGGAGGTTAGACTCTCGCTAGTGTGCTGGGAATTTAATAAGTTATCTAGCTCGTCCCGGTGATGTAATGGTTAGCATTCGTGCTTGGAAAGCAGGAGATACAGGTTCGAGTCCTGGCTGAGACAGATAGATTTTTATTCTATTCCCTCGCATTAATTGTTTAATATTTATCGCCCGTTTTTACTTCTAAAATCACAAAACATTGTATTTTGTGAGCAGTGTTTTCATAGTTAACTTTTATTGTAGACCAGACTGTTTGCTATTTGTTAAAAAAATAGTACAGGTGAGAGTCTTAGGGATGGGGAATCTTAGTACCATCGTAATTGTTAGNAGTGATGGGGTGAGAGAGAGAGAGAGAGCGAGAGAGCGAGAGACAGAGAGAGAGAGGGAGCGAGAGAGAGAGAGCGAGAGAGAGAGAGAGCGAGAGAGAGATAGAGAAGGGTGTATGAGAGAGGCAGATACAGCTCATCGAATAATTATATAATTTATTCCTTTTCTCTCCTCCCACCATTCTTTTCATATGTTCGATGTTAACATATAAAAAATAAAAAAAAATATTAACTCTTCCCTTTAATTCCACCTATCTTTCCGAATTAATTGATAAATGATATAATATGGAAATTTCAAAACTGCCACAAGTCCGACATAAGACTTAATTTTTGCATAAGATTTCTAAGTGACAGATATCTATACTGGGGAGTATGTAACAGGCCTCCACGGAAAGGGCTAATCTAAGTGTATTCTTTCGTGTTTGGATTTCCTAGATAGATCCTCATGGAATTAGATCCAAATCTATTAGGGAGCGTTCATGATGTAGCTGTGACTTCCCAAAGAGCCACGAAGACCTTTTTAAATCTGTTTAATGTTTACGTATATTTTATGACTTTTTTTTTTTTTTACAACAATGAGTTTTTTTTTTTTTTAAATAAAGAATATCCACCCTAAGCGTCTAGTATTCTCTGATTGACGAAGGAGTATTCGCAAATCCTGAGAAGACAGGAACCGCCTACACGCAGTGAATGTCCTGGACAGATCGATGATACGGAGTTCAGTTTAAATCAGATTTGTAGGTGATCTAGCACGAATATTCTACTGACGAAATCAAGACTTCCTCATTTCCTCACTCAAACCTGTTAAAATCAGAGGGGGAGGGGATGGGTTTAGGATCTTGTGGGATGGGTGAAAAAATATTTTAAATAAAAAATTTCCGGCGACAGAGGTTAGACCACTGGACATATGTTGATCCACTCTTTTATTGGCTTTTGTCTCAAATTCCCTTGGGCATCGTCAGATGTAACTGTTCCTATTCCCAATTAGTTTTAAAGTACTTCTTAACAAATTAATTGCGTTAAAGTACCAATAATACAATTTGTTCAAGTTTCTTTATGGTGAATTAATTTTAGATAGATGTTTCGTTAAATGCATCAGTAATTGTGTGTATGTTTAATTTTTACAGCTTAAATATGCTTTAAATTATGTGCGAGTAATTATATATTTAAATCTTTAAAAAAACCCAATCACTTTTAGTTCCTCTTTCTAATGTTATAGTTAAGTTTATGTTCGCAACAGATTTGTGATGGTGTCGAGAAGTGAGGAGTTAGTGTGAAAGTACCTCAGGGAGAGGGAAATGGCGGAGAAACAGCAAGATATTCCCTGAAGGACCTGGACGGATTTCCAACAGAAACTCCTCGAAACTTATCTCGCTTCAGGAGTGTTTTCTCTTCAATCAGAAGTATTAAGTATTGTAGTGTAGTTCTTATGCATCGACAAATTTTAGGTTGAATTTAAAATTGGTCTAATAGCAGTGACACTTATCGAACTCCCAGGTTTTTGTCATGATCTGCCTAAATACTGAATTTAGTTTTTATCAAAAGTTAAAGGGTCCAACCCTCTCCCCAAATTACATCCGAGTAAAACGTGGATTTTTTTAAAATTTCTAAAATTAAAAAAAAATTGAAAATTTCAATTTATACCAATTTGTTTTTTTTACTTTTTTTAACGGATTTCCTCTAGGGAAATCAAGCTATTTGCTTTAATTTGATGGCGCTTTTTATACTTTTTCAACGGATTTTAACCGATCCTAAATTAGAGAAGATAAAAACATGACCTTTAAAAGTTTTATATGCATACATACATATTTGTCTGTGCGCTCTTTAGTTTCCGCAATTTGTAACAAAAAGAAACCAAAATTTAAAATCGTAATATCATCGAAACTCAATAATCATAACTTAGCCATATTTCATTTTTATGTGGAGTGGATTATTTGTAATCTGCAAATCTCCATTAGTTATTTTATCTTATGCGCATTTAATTGTTATTTTTATGTATTTGGAAATCTTATATAAGTATTAAAAGAAGGATTAGAAAGTAATTTCTATAATTTTTTTAATGAAATATAATAAGGAGAAACGCACATCAAATGTATTCTTTTTTTTTTTTTTTAAGAAACTAATCTATGGTGAAATAATTAGCATTGGTGTTTCTGTATTATCTTCCTCTGTCTCTCGTTATGGCGAGATTGTTGGTTATTGATTAGGTACGGATCCGAATGCGGTATGTGAGTGATACAGGCCATCACCTAATCGCCCTAAACATAACGTAGAAAGCGACTTCTTAGAAGAATCAGTTTCACTTCTCCTCCGAGGATTACGTATCCTGGAGCAATACAGAGGCAGAGGCAGGGTTTCTACCTTTGTCATGTCAGCGGGAATCCTCTGCGTAGTATGTCTGTTACCCTACAACAGCGAAACGTAAATTTGGGGGTATTTCCCCCTCCCCACGAGAGAGAAGATCCTCAATGCGTGTGTGTGTATCACCACACCCTATTTTAGTGTTCAAAAGGAGAGTTTTTTGACCGTAGATATTATTGTTAGATAATTTTAGTAGGGGTTCGGTCAATTTAGTTTCGGCTTACAATGTAAAAATCTTTTTTTAAAATACACTTTTTGTTTCTCTTTAATTTGTATTTTTTTTTTTTTTTGGATCCACCTTGACCGAACCCCATTTAAAATCATCTAATAAGCTATTTTAGTGTATTTGTAATCACAAATGAATGAAATAATTAGTNTTACAGTGTGGATTCTATAAGAAAAAGGTTATTTTTATGTAAATAACACGAAATTAGATAATACGTAATTAATATAATTTGTATTGGTTAACACAAAATAAAACAAACTCATTTCAATTTAAAATCTTATTTGCTTATAAAACAATTAGTGCGAGGAAATAGAATAAAAATCGATGTGTCCCAACCAGAGCTCGAACCTGGATCTCCTGCTTTCCGGGCAAGAATGCTAACAATTACACCACCGAGACAAGCTAGATAACTTATTATATTCCCAAAACACTAGCGAAAGTTTCCAACACACCCAAAAAAAAAACAAAAAAATCTACCGAGTCCTGGCTGGGACAGATAGATTTTTTGTTCTATTCCCTCGCATCAATTGTTTTAAAATTTACGTGGGATAATAAAGGCAATATCAGCTCCTTTGAGCATAAGACGATGTATTCGTCTTTCTCGTTGGTTAGGCTCTCGCTAGTGTGCTGGGAATTTAATAAGTTATCTAGCTCGCTCGGTTGTGTAAATGGAAGCATACCGCCCTGGAAAGCAGAAGATCCAGGTTTGAGTCCTGGTTGGGACAGATAGATTTTTTTTTCTATTCCCTCGCATTAATTGTTTAATATTTAACGCCTTTTGATACTTCTAAAATCACAAAACTTTTTATTTTGTGAGCAGTGTTTCCATAGTTTATTTTTATTGTAGACCAGACTGTTTGCTATTTGTTAAAAAAATAGTACAGGTGGGAGTCTTAGAGATAAGGAATCTTAGTATCATCGTAATTGTTAGTATTACAAAAAAAAAAAAAAAAAATGTAAATTGCAGTGTTAAGACATTGCATATGCATACGTATAAATATATTTTTTTTATTCAATTGTTAGCCTACCTTTCAACCACTTACGACCGTAAGTAAGTTACTCCATGACCATGGAGTAAGTGGCTGTCTACAGTTTGCCATGCCATTCTAAACACCCATGGCACAGGACATGTTTTTACTGATCAATAAAAGTTTGGTCTAGGAGGGATATGAACCCGCAGTGCCAGTGTTTTATGAGCTACCCTGGCGCCCTTGTTAAGAAAAAAAAATTAAAATCCCATTTGAAGAAAGTTACATAATAATGTCATTTCAAGTGTTGAATAATACTTCTCATCTCTAAAATGTAGAAACCTTATTCGATATGCTTCCCATTGCAAGCCCTTGAAATTATTCATTTTTTGGTTAGAAAATCGAATTCAGGAAAATGAGGGGAGTGGGGAGAGGGAAAAATAAAATAATCCTAATAGCTTGGTGCTTGTTTGATTGACGTAAAAGTTTGTACAACATAATCAGTGTAAAATGCCATTTACCAACATTCATACAATACAACATTTTCCCAAAAAACGCAGAAAGATTTTAACGAATGTAACTAGGATGGGTTAGCGCTTCCCCCACCCTGTCTTCTCGTCCATTCTAGACCAAATTTTAGGGATCTTTTATTTTAGGTTCTTTGTTAAATTTCATCGTTTACTATTAATTATATTTATCTATTTTGAAACACTTGCTGAAATTACGCAGCGCGACAAAATTCTTGTTTACCGATAGATTTTACACTTATCTCTTTGTAAAAAAAAAAAAAAAAAAAGGAAGTCATACACGGCAAGTCTATTTGTCGACGTATTTAGCGTCTCTCTTTCGTGATGTATCATCCTCCTACATGGAGGATGTCGGACCCCAATGCTGAGTGAAGACTCCATGATCCTGTGTGAGTTTCTCGTCCTCCAGCTGACTCTTATCTGGACCATCATCTTATATATCTTTCCTTGATCCCGGTGTTCCTCTATAGATGACCGCCATTGCCTAAAGGAAGTAGAACGCTAGTGCAACAATTCTCAACTTAGCGGGAGTGAAGGATATGTGGATAGAGCTTTGTACTGTAAATTTGAAATATGAATTCCGATAATGATTGTTTTTTATGTGGTTCTTTGTGTACAATTACTTATTGATATTATTCTAGTACATCCATCTTAAATTTCATTTGTTCCAAAAAAATACAATATTATCTTTGTTAAACAATTAATGAGAGGGAATAGAATAAAAAATCTAACTGTCCCAGCCATGAATCGAACCTGGATCTCCTGCTATCCGGGCCGGTGCACTTGCCAATTGTGCTACCAGGACGCGCTAGGTATCTCATTCAATTCCCTCTTCATTGGCGAGAGCCTAACCTACGAGAAAGACAAGAACTTCGTCTTACACTCGAAGGAGCTGACATTGTCAAGCCATTTGTCTCATTAATTGTTTAAAATTTACGTGGGATAAAAATCCACAACCAAATAAAATATTTATAAAGAAAAAATTAAATAAAGTAAGTGACGAGAGTCGACAAATAGCTTGACAATGTCAGCTCCTTCGAGTGTAAGACGAAGTTCTTGTCTTTCTCGTAGGTTAGGCTCTCGCCAATGTAGAGGGAATTGAATGAGATATCTAGCTCTTCCTGGTGGTATAATGGCTTAACACACCGGCCCGGATAGCAGGAGATCCAGGTTCCATTCCTGGCTGGGACAGATAGATTTTTTATTCTATTCCCTCTCATTAATTGTTTAAAATTTACGTGGGATAAAAAACCACAACCAAATAAAATATTTATTATCTTTGTTATTTTTCGAAAAATAAACTCATTACACCAAAACTCTATTAAGTCAGCGAATTGCTTCCGGAACTTTATCGATCGTCGATAAAATAGATAAGATTGACCTTCTGATTTAACGTAATTATAGTAAGATAAGAAAAAATGTGAACATCCAGTTCGTTTGTCTCCTAATCAGCAGAGGACTTTGGGGTGTAATGAGAGGGGGGGAGGGGGGTCGGGACAAAATTCGATTTGATCTTGAAGACTTTTCAGCTGACCTCCTGACTGGAGCAGGCTGTGGGAGAATTCGAGAGAGGACCTTTTTTAGAAGCTGGGTCATTGAATTAAACATGGTGTCTGGGCCTTAATGATCGGATTATTCCCCCCACCCTGTCTGCTCTTCCTCTAAGAACTAAAGCTGGAAAGAGCAAGTTCACTTGCCTGGCAACTGTGACTAGTTCCTCCAATGTGCTTATCTAACACATGGGAACCTTCTTGTTAAGGCTAGTGGAATTAGTCCTTTCTGGCAAAAATTAAATTCCGACCTTCCTACGGAACCACAATTTTCACTTTTAACAAATCTTATATCACATACTATATCTAGGTATTACACAGTTAAATGTATTCTTTATTATCTGACAACTGTCATGTATATTAGTTATTCTATTCCAATTGTATGTCCCTAAATCTGAAAGTACAATTTAAAGTTTGGAAAGGGAATTATTTTATATAAAAACTATAAGTAACTAGTATTAAATAAATAAAATATTTTGGGCAACGTGTATTGGGTCAAAAGGTCAACAAAATAGTTGCTTTTATTTTTACCCCATCCTCTTTATTTCCACATTCTGCTTAACCCGTTTCGTGCCCTAATTGGCACCTCATCAGAGGCAATCTTGCCAAGTCCTATTTATCGAAGAAAAATGAATATAAGAAAGTTTCCTTTTAAATGCAAAGAAATATCACATTTAAAAAAAAAAATTTTTTTATGTTTGTTTACACGTCGATCGTTCTGTTGCATTTTATGTTTGAAAAAAAATTGAAAGGATTAACTTAAATTTAAAGTTTTCTTTTAGAAAATTGCTATTTACTATGACTCTTATATTTTTTTCTTAGAATATGTATTTTTATTGGTGTTACATGTGTACCTAAAATTCTGTCCATGTCATTGTTCCAGATTACTCTATTGAACTACAATTTTATATAAATTTATGTTAAAATTGCTAAGCTACTTATCCGCCAAAGCTTTGGACTCCCTTTTCCCCGCAAGATTAGGGTTTTAGTGGAGTAGTTTGAAATCCCTGTAGGACTAATTACTACCAGCAGAGGGAGCTCGGTTAGGACGAGTCACAATCCAGCTACACTCTGAGTATCGGATTCATGTTCGTGTTTCTGTACATAAGTTTTTGTGCTTGCACTCGTAGTTTCAAATTAAACTAAACTAGAATCAGTATTATTAGATGTTGTTTTTTTTAGGGGGGGAGGGGGGTCGGTCAAAGCAGATCCAAAAAATTGGAGATAAATAAGTCATGCGCACATCTTTAGCTTTACACTTGTAGGGGATTCATGTTAATCTTATTCAGTGGCAGGATTTCGGGCAGGGCCTTGACCAGTCCTCAGTTTTGTCGAGTCTGCTAGTGGGTAGTGTGGTGGAGAAAGTGAAAATCCGAATTTCTTATTAAAGAGGAAAATAGCCACATGTCAGAAGGTGTTAGTGTAGTATTCGAGGTTATGTTTCTGTTCGTCAGTACCCCCGTCGCTTGTCGAGGATTACCACCCAGGTTTTCTGTACTGGGCGTTAGGGTTCGCTGCCATACCACCGGTATACTGTATTCGGCGTTAGGGTTCGCTTCCATACCACCGACATACTCCCATCCTGACGGTAGTTGGAGAGCGGTGGCCTTAGTACTGGTTATACAAGCCGCTTTCTCTTCGGCCCTTCGTCCTCAGGTTCATCGGCCCTTCGCCACAAAGGAAATACCTCTCGCCTTTCACCGGGGGCCATCAGTGTTCTTCCCCTCCACCCAGAACATCTAATTCCCAACTTATCATCTTTTAGATGTACCTGACTGAAAGCCATCTTTGCTCTGAAACACATCTCATATAGCATTACAACTGAGTAGTTTTTCTATTCCTCCTGTACAAGTCCGTCATACAGGGACTGCGTAGACCTAGGAAATCCTTATAGTCATAGTTAACGAATACTCGCGTAAAAACTTTCCAAATCAAGTNTTATTAGATGTTGTTTTTTTTAGGGGGGGAGGGGGGTCGGTCAAAGCAGATCCAAAAAATTGGAGATAAATAAGTCATGTGCACATCTTTAGCTTTACACTTGTAGGGGATTCATGTTAATCTTATTGAATGGCAGGATTTCGGGCAGGGCCTTGACCAGTCCTCAGTTTTGTCGAGTCTGCTAGTGGGTAGTGTGGTGGAGAAAGTGAAAATCCGAATTTCTTATTAAAGAGGAAAATAGCCACATGTCAGAAGGTGTTAGTGTAGTATTCGAGGTTATGTTTCTGTTCGTCAGTACCCCCGTCGTCTTGTCGAGGATTACCACCCAGGTTTTCTGTACTGGGCGTTAGAGTTCGCTGCCATGAGACCTACATACTGTACCTAGCGTTTGGGTTCGCTGCCATACTACCGATTTACTGTAGCCGGCGTTGGGGTTCGCTGCCATACTACCGATTTACTGTAGCCGGCGTTGGGGTTCGCTGCCATACCACCGACATACTGTAGCCGGCGTTAGGGTTCGCTGCCATACCACCGACATACTGTAGCCGGCGTTGGGGTTCGCTGCCATACTACCGATTTACTGTAGCCGGCGTTGGGGTTCGCTGCCATACCACCGACATACTGTAGCCGGCGTTAGGGTTCGCTGCCATACCACCGACATACTGTAGCCGGCGTTGGGGTTCGCTGCCACACCACCGACATACTGTAGCCAGCGTTGAGGTTTGCTGCCATACTACCGACATACTCCCATCCTGACGGAGGGTGGTAGTTGGAGAGCGGTGGCCTTAGTACTGGTTATACAAGCCGCTTTCTCTTCGGCCCTTCGTCCTCAGGTTCATCGGCCCTTCGCCACAAAGAAAATACCTCTCTTCTTTTTCTCGCCTTTCACCGGGGGCCATCAGTGTTCCTCCCCTCCACCTAGAACATCTAATTCTCCCTACTTATCATGTTTTAGATGTACCTGGCTGAAAGCCATCTTTGCTCTTAAACACATCTCACATAGCTTTGCAACTGAGTAGTTTTTCTATTCCACCTGTACAAGTCCGTCATACAGGGACTGCGTAGACCTAGGAAATCCTTAAAGTCATAGTTAACGAATACTCGCGTAAAAACTTTCCAAATCAAGTGGTAAGTTTAATCTAGAAAACCCCCACTTTTTCCCCAATAACAAAAGCAGCCTATATTTTCATATATTTTTAATTAACATGCCAAATTTAATTTATGAAAACCACTTATTTTTAATTTAGGCCGTTAAATATTAATTAATCGTTACATATTATAAGTAAATTCCTACTCCTAATGAACAGTCTCATTGTGTAACTCTTAATATATTTATATAATCAATAAATAGATCTGTATTATTTTTATTCCTTTAAACTAAATTCTACACCGTTACTCACTTTTATTGATCCGATTTTGCTAAATAACGTAATTTATTTGTATTTGAAATTTGTGTTATGATTATCATTGAGAAAAAGTAAAACTGTGGCCATTACAATGAAGTAATTTTAAGTTTTTATTTTTATATGAAATTTTTCCGAATTAAAAGTTGAGTTTCAGAAACATTTTAACGCCTGTATGTTTTCGCTTTGTTTATCAAAACCATCATGGGTAAAGTTGATATATTTAATTGAAAAAGAGCGCAGTATCCTACGGATCAGCAAATAAAGATGACAACTTAAGACAACGTGCTAGTTAAATTCAGCTGAAGGAAATTGAAGGGGAGTGTATCATATAAGTAATATGACCGTTAACAAATAAGAAGTTCAAGCATATGTTAATATAAGGAAGGAATTGTTGAAGTATCGGTTTTTTGTTGTTTTTTTTTTCTTTTGTTTTTTTGCATTAGCTATTGATATAAAGGAATTTTTATAGTACACTAAATTTTTTTCTCCAGTATTATGTGTGGAAAAATGAGTATTTTTAAAATGTAATTAAATTTTTTCTTAAATTTTCAGTTAAAAAAATAAAAACTGATATTTCACTTTATTTATAATTGCTCCCTACCCTCAAAAATTCGACGTGCTTCTTCTCTTTCCACTTTCAAATCCCTTCTTTTTCAGCATCTTCTATCCATCCAAACTGAATCTTCCTAACTGTGATTGTTGCTTATTATTGACTGAATGAATTTTATGCGCTTGTGATATGTATGTAAAATAATGGAATTATTGTGAGTAAAGTGTGATTTGGTGTTTTCTTTGAAAGGGTACTTCACATTGCATTTTTTATTTGATCCTAAACCTGTTATAAGCTCACTGTTTTTTTCTTCTTTCTTCTTTCTCTTTCCCCAGTCATATTGTTATAGATTATTAACTCACCAGCCTCGAGAAAATGTTATTTATGTTTACTTTTGTTTAATTTTTACTATTTCTTTTATAAATAATTTTTGTTTTATTTTTTCATAATAATGTATATTTTTGAGCCAGAAAAGGCCTTATGTAAAATTCACCTATTTTATTCAAAATAAAGTTTATTTTCTTCTTCTTCTTCTCATCTTATGGAAAATTAGTATATATATACATTTCGTAAACATGTTACAAAAGATAAATATCAGAAAAATACATTTATCAGTTATACTTTGTAATTTGATTTTTAACTGAACACAAGTTTTCAATTCCTTCCTGATTTCCATTTTAAAGAATACCTATCAAATTTATTTGTAACATTGTTAAATATCCTGCTTATTATTTACTTTCCGTAAACTTGTTGTAGAACAATGAGAAGAAAAGAGAGTTGATAAATTGAAACTTAAATGTTGAAGAAACAAACCAGCTTGTTACTGTAAATAAGCATTTTATATTTTTCCCGTCCGTGAAGAAGTTTTTTCAAAGTCGTACCTTGCTATCGACAGGAATTTAGCGTAATTTGTTAAAAGCTAGGTTTCCTTAAAGAATCTGAGATTTTTTTTTTCGTACGCGATATTTATGACAATTTTTGCGGATGTAAAATAGTCGTGGTTACATTTCTTAAGAGGGCTTCTTCATGCTACGTTTGCGGAAAAAAACGGAAAAAAAAAAAAAAAAAAAAAAAAAAAACTATATTTGACTCTCATTTAGACTGCTTTTCAGGAAATCGGTTTACTATATACTTTTCGACACATGGCCCTATTTCTCCATAAATCCTCAAAATTATCAGCAGATATCTGGAATAGTGTATTTTTCTTATTATTTTGTATTATTTTAATTTTGTTTTATTTTATTTTGTTTTATTATTTTTTTATTATATGTAAATCTCTCTGCTTTCAGATGCATACTCTGTCGAAGGTAGGCATTGGCTATTGGTGTTATCAAGGTCTTGGTTTTAAGGTAACTAATAAAGTGGCAAGGTAATATGCATTACCAAGGTCATAAATATATGTACGAACAATGGTGGAGGTGGATGGGGTATTGAAATAAGTATATGTACTTTATGTATTTATTTATAAAAATAAATATAATATGCATGTCCTTTTATCAGCGGTAAATGGGGTTTTCAAAAAACCCAATAGTTTTTAATGGAATGGAAATTGTAAAATATGTGTGATTTGCGTGTTCGTATTAAATATTAGTACGAGAACATTTTTTTGACTATTTCCTATTTTGTTTTAAAATCAATATTAGTTTAATATCGATCCCTTATGTATTTTTTCTCTTTATCTATTTCATTTGTTATAACCATCTCTTGCTTCGATGTGGCATTGCTAGATACATTTTGCATTGTTGTTCTTCCTGATTTTTGTGTTTTTGTGGAGAATGAACTAGATCTTTTGTAGCCGTCCATATCCCTTGGACATGTTGATATTAATGTGGGAGTTCTACGTCAGCTGTGTTCCTAGATGAATTCTGAGGTTGTTTACTGGTTTATTCTTCCTTTTCCCAGAGATGTCTGAGTCAATTGATTCCTGGCTACGTGTTTTTTTATGATTAGCAAAGTTTGAAGATTGTTCCTACTAGATGTGACTGTTTCACCGAAGACCTAGAAGATAACCTTCCTGTATTCCGGTTATATCAGTGAGGTTCTACGACCCTTCACGAATTAGTGGTTTATATCACAATCATTGTGTTGTCTGTAAAGGACTTTATTATTATCTATGATTATCCAGAACTTACTGTCACTACTGCAAGCCGTGGAAAACCCTACCAAAATACAATTAAAAGTAAAGGGCTCCTTCGGAGGCTCCTTGTTGTCTTAAAACCTCGTTTAGAATGAAGCAATGGTCTTCTGAAGGAAGTCTGGAAGGCCTATTTCTTGAAGTATAAGTGAAAATATTCATGCTGAACTTATCAGGAGTTTCTTAAAAATCTAAGACCACCGTCGTATATTTCGTATTTCAAAACGCAGGAGCCAATTGCTTCTGTCAGAAACCAAACTAGTACTTTAGACTTCGACCACAAGAAAATTGCGTGGGTCCAAAATATATTCATTTCTCAAATGTTAAAATATGTGTGTGTGTCTGTGTATATAAATTTCATAAGATTGTTGTGGCGACAGCTACATACCTTTTTTTCTATGCTTGTAAATACAAAAAAACCCGCTTTTCTAATTGAGTGGGAATGTAACACATTTGACGATAGGCATTAATTAATTAATGGGAAGGCTCACCCCGTCCTGGAAATATTTGATTCTGCCATGGATAAGGTCATCTCCTGGCTGTTTGGGGAGTGGTAGTCTCCTTGTCTCTTACTTACCTCTTCTAGTGTTGTGTGCTGGTGGAGTGCTTACCTAGGTGACGTAGGAGACCTTTAAGTAGATTCAACTTAAGTACTTCTTTGGATGAAACGTCTATCTCTTCTCAAAGCACCAATCTCCTCTAAAAGCTTGGCTTTCTCCTGCTTTGAAGCGACTGACACTGAGAATACGTCATAAGTGAACTACAATGTTACTTGTACTATATTACTAGAAGATGTATTGGTTAATGGTTTATTTTACTAGTGCCTCCTTCAACCTAAACATAGCTTAAGCAAGCCTTCTTTTGGGAGGTTTTTTTTTTTTTTTTAGACCTCTTAAATAATTTTTTTTATGTTATTTTTTTTTTAAATCTATATAACAGGATATCAAAATAATTTGTCTCTCCCTTCCTCTGAATGACGGGTTGTTTTTAATGTTATTCACATAAGACAATATTTATTAAACTTTTAGTATCGAGTTAACTAGTAAAAATATGTATAATAAAACTATCAAATACATTATTTGAGATACTTAGTGTGGCTTGGACATTTAAATTCATAATTTCTTTGGTACATATGTATATAGCAATGTTACCAATTGATAATGTCCCTCATGATGGCTTAAGCCAATTAATTTCGTGTGGAACATTCGAAGATGCCGTGTGTTCATTCAGAGATAATCTCGAAAGAAAATTTTGCTCAGTTTCTTATATAAAATATTCATTTTAAAATCCTATTTATTTTTAATTACTCCTAAATTTATTAAGTGCATTTATATTTTATTTGTAAATTTCTGAACAATTTTTTAATCTAATATTAGGTATAAATATTTGATATTACTACTATCTTTTAAAGGTTAAAAAAAAATCATAATATTTTAAAAAACACATTCTCCCCAACTTATATGTTTTCTCTTTTTAAATGTGCATAATAATTTATGTTAAAAAATCTACGTACATGAAATAATTTATTTTAATAATGAGATTTTTCTTATTAAATTAATTTTAATGAGAGGCAAAAGAATAAGAGAGCTGTTTAAGATATTCTCATGACAATTTGATATTTTTTTTCTGTTTCAGCCTACAGACACAAAATATAATAGTCACTGAAACTTACCTTTGTCTGTGAGTGTGTTTCAGTGTGTCTGTCTGACAATGCTGAACAAGCCACAGATTTAATTTTTTGGTAAAAAAATTTGGGATGTAGCTGTTAAACCCTGAGCAAAAAACTATGTTCATTAGTGAGCGAAATCGGAACAGGTTTTTCAATGTAGCCTGCGTAATGATACAATTTATAGGATTGAAGGACGTGTGTAAATTCTAATTACGCGGTACATTTGCCAAAAGTAGTCATGAAATTTACCAATTTTTAGTTCTTGAAGATTTTATTACCAGAAATGTCAAGTGTGCGTAGAATTTTTTTCGATGGAATTTATATGGTAATGAAACTGATCCTAGATTTGTTTTTGATAAAAGATACTTTCTATAAGATTAGGGAATTACATGATGATGCTGTAGAATTCGCCCGCTTACTACAGCTCCAGAATGTTTTTTTTTTTTAGAGATAATAATTTTCGTTCAAATCTCAATATATGAAAGCAGTAAATGATATTATAGGTTAAGAAGTGAAGTTGTTATTTTTTGGATCACAGACTAGTCCCCACGGCGTCATTTATGAGGTAGAGTTTGCGAAAGGGAGGAGGCGAATGAAGAAATGCTAAAAGCCACTACCCTGGGTAACTTTTCAACCTGTCTATGATCTCATCCCTTATAAATATCTGGTAGGATGACAAGACAAGAAAACTATTTTTGCATTTAGTAAAAAAAAAAAAAAAGTTATGCATTTGATTAAATTAATACATTGATACTTAAATAGGTACGTTTCTGAATTAAATCAAATTTAAAAAAAAAAATGTAAACACGTATTTCCCGATATTAATGTCTTCGAGAGGATTATCTATATTCGGAATGTAATTACGAGAATGACATTTATTATTATGAATCCTTGCTTACGTGTATATATATANAACACATTTTTTTTTTTGTTCGATTATTGGCCTTTAAAATTTTTCTGAATTGGGTTTTCTCTGTAAGTCATTTATTATCACTATAATAAGAAATGGTTAGAATCCATTATTGACCTATTATTCTATTATTTGACCTATTTTCTTGATATAATATGAATCAGTCTTTATATATACGTATATCATTCTAATAGGTATGAAGGAGATTTATAGGGCTCTCCGAGGAGGATATCCCAGGAATGAGTCATAATTGACTTGAAATGGTTGCGAACCTTATAACGGCTTGAAGGCAAACCGGTGGTATGCTGAACGTAAAACATTTCTCACAAATCCCATTATATTCAGGTGGCTGAGGGACTTATGTAGGTTTTTTCTCCATCCTATAAATGGGTTCTGTGAGCGCACCTTGCTTTCTTGTTTGTTATTTTTATTATGGGAGTATTCAATATAATTGAATTTAATTGAATCAAACTTTTAAAGGTATTTATTCATTATAAAAAATGAAAAAAAAAATTATTTTAGCGTTAGAGAATTAGGTTATAAATTGTGAAAAAACTTATTCGTAACACATTTCTCAACATAATTTGCATTTTGGTTTATTTATTTTCTCATAATAGGATACACTGACTAAATTCTATAGAGTCCTATCATGGAAATAAATAAATAAACTTCTTATAAGACCACGAAAAAAAAAATCCTATATCCCTTCCTTGCTACAGTCGAAATGTCCTGCGCATTCCTACTGGTGTCGTTCAGGAAATCAGCCGGCATTCTTCAGTTTGTTACATGTCCTAAACATCAAGGCAAAAATTAAATAATAGCCCATCTTGCATGAGCAGTTTAAATTTATCTTCCCTTTTATTTCATTTTAGATTAGGATAGATAAAAAATAAATAACTTATTTGATCTTAAGTATTTTGATGTAAGGGTAAAGTGAGTAAAGCTGCCTTTAAATTACTAAGGCGATTGTATTACAAAATATGTTTTTTATTATGCTTAAAAAAACAACAACAGATTTCTACTTAATTTGTATTGTGACTTTTTATTTGCATCATAATACAAACAATTATGATGATAGATTTCATTTTTTAACTCACTCCTCTAATGGTTCGCTGGAGAAGTCTTAAATATTGAAATCGGTTCCTTTCTCAGGACGTTAAAACGCCTATAGAAAAAAAAAAAATGTATAAGAAGTTTTGGACTGATCTTTTTTTTTTTTAATTTTTTTTTGAGCTCAAAATTTTGAAAATATTGGTGTTACGAAACACTTTTTTTCAAAATTGAATTAGAAATTTGTTAATACGATACAATAACGATACTTATTACTTTTTATTCATCTATTGCCTAGTCTGTATTTTTATTTATTGTTTAAGATCTAATAATTATAATATCTTAAAATATAAATGTCTCTTCAATAAAAAGTAGCTCGTAATTCTGGCGCTGCGGCTTCAAATCCCGCATAGGACAATCTTTTATTTATTAGTAAAAGCTTGTCCTGAGCCATAGATGTTTAGAATGGGGTGGCAACCTGTAGATAGCCCCTCCCTCAGTGGTTAAAAGGGAGACTAACACTTTTTTTTTTTTGTTCGATTATTGGCCTTTAAAATTTATCTGAATTGGGTTTCCTCTGTAAGTCATTTATTATCACTATAATAAGAAATGGTTAGAATCCATTATTGACCTATTATTCTATTATTTGACCTATTTTCTTGATATAATATGAATCAGTCTTTATATATACGTATATCATTCTAATAGGTATGAAGGAGATTTGTAGGGCTCTCCAAGGAGGATATCCCAGGAATGAGTCATAAGTGACTTGAAATGGTTGCGAACCTTATAACGGCCTGAAGGCAAACCAGTGGTATGCTGAACGTATAACATTTCTCACAAATCCCATTATATTCAGGTGGCTGAGGGACTTATGTAGGTTGTTTCTCCATCCTATAAATGGGTTCTGTGAGCGCACCTTGCTTTCTTGTTGTTTTTTTATGGGAGTATTCAATATAATTGGATTTAATAGAATCGAATTTTTTGCGAACAAAAGGTATATACGCAATATAGATTTTAAGACTTGCTTCATTATTGAAATATATATTTTATAAAAGTATTTATTCATTATAAACAATGAAAAAAAATTATTTTAGCATTAGAGAATTAGGTTTTAAAATGTTGAAAAAACTTACTTAACACATTTCTCAACATAATTTGCATTTTGGTTTATTTATTGTCTCATACTGGTATTCACCGACTTAATTCTATAGAGTCCTATCATGGAAATAAATAAATACATAAACTTCTTAAATTCATATATTCAAAGGATACATTCTCTCCTAAGGCTATCTGAGATAATACAGTTACTGAAATTAATGAAGACCAATGTCAATCATTAACTCTAAAAGTAACGGAAATTTGTTAAACTCATATGTTAGTGCGCACTCTACTTATTCCGTTTAATAACTTATGCTCGGGGCTTTCTTGTTCATTATTTCTTATGTAGTTATATTTGTAATTATTAAGTTGTAATTATAATAATCAATCATAATGATCGTTATTAATATATTTTTTATTTATACAAATAATTTTTAATGCAAGCAATAATAATAACAAAGACATGAAAGTTCTCTCCCCCTTCTTCTACGTGAAAAGGGGAAAAGACACACCCCCTTTCATCGTCCCTCGCTCTCCTCGCATTTCACNAGAAAAATGTATTATCTGTTTTTCTACGAAAAAAGTATATTGTAAAAAAGAATTATTATGCCACCAAGTAAATGCTAAACTAATTCTAAGTTTTGGTTTATCAAAATAATGTAATTCCTTCATGTCCATTGGATACTTACCATCCTCTCCTTCTTCTTCACCTTCTTCTTCTTCAGTGTCAGTGCTTTTGCTTTTACCTAATGTTTTTAATTTTTTCTTCTTGGCAGCAGCTCTTCTTCTTGCTAAAAAATAGCACATATTTTGTTATTAAAGCAAATTACAAAGAAACTAAGCTATTATAGAGGATGTGGGATGTGGGTGTTGGTCACAAGAGTAAAAAACTAGACTAAAATGCTGACAGTTTCGGAATATTTAATTCTTTCAGCTTACACCACAAAAGAAAATTACACTATATAAAAGGTCAGTCATTTATATACACTATATAGATAGTGTAATTTTCTGTTTTAATGTAGGCCCTGAAGAAGGAATTAAATATTCTGAAACTGTTGGCATTTTTTTAAAACCTTTATTTACTTATTACATTCTGTAAAAAAAAAAAAAAAAAAAAAAATTGTATAAAATTAAGTCTTCTGAGTAGCAGTTATTTCATCTAAAAATAAATCAAACGATACTATCGATAAATCATTTGAGGCTAATGATTGTCATATGGGATAAGTATAAAGCTGATTACTTATTCCAAGTGGCAGCCATCTTAAATGACTCGTGATTTAAATGTTACGTTCTTCGAAGTTTTCATGTCGGTGTCTTGGTTTTGTTGGTTTGGCTACTCATATATAACCTCATCCGAAAATTTAGTATTCAAATTTGTCAAAGATGCTTTCAAAATTTATAAAATCATAAAAAGAGATAATTTTAGTAAATTAATTTTAACGATTTTTCAAATTGTTTGGAAGATAACAATTTACAATTTTAATGGGAAAAACAAAACCCTTCAGCAATGTAATGTCCTACTCCGGGCGGAAGGATATAACATCTAACGGTTATGTAATGGCTAATAATATACTAATCGGGCTATCATAAATAATGAATAAATAATAATGTATCTTGTAGTATTCCATTAATGTTTTTAGATTTTTTTTTTTTTTTTTACTTTTAGAAAAATAGAGTTATAGAACTTTTACTCAGGCTTAACAGTCATTTTAATAGTTCTTTACCAACGTGAATGCTACTAAATTGTAATATGGTAACGTGATTATAAATCAGATAAGGAAAAAAAAGGACTTAAATTTAGTGCTCCATTAGAAATATCAATTTTTGGTTAGGGATGGTTCAGTTTTTTTTTTTTGTGAATTGTTCAATTTGTTGTATTTATGTTAGTTTGATTTAATACAGTAGTGTTTATGTTTTAAATTCCTGAAATACTATATTTTTGCGATTATAATTTGTTAATGTCCGTCAAGTTCATCAGCCTCGTAGTTGCTTTCTATGTTTTTGTAAACCGTTTTGATTTCCGTAAAAGCTTGTCTTGAGTCATGGGTGTTTGGAGTCGGGTGCCAACATGTAGATAGGCAGAAAGGGTGGCTAAAACGTTTTAAAAAAAGAAGAGTTTTTCAGGTATCATCGGTATTGTGTGATTTTGTGAAATCTTGATAAACTTAAATAATAAAAAATACAAAGTCTTACTTATTAATAATGAAGATCGCCATTAATTCAATTTGAGCCGACTATAAACTTCCCCGCATTTTCATTAGATTTAAACCGCAAAACAAATTCGTCTAGCATTTTATTACAATATTATTTAATGCTATTGTTTTCTTTAACAGAGTTTTATAAATCTATAAAATTATTATAGTTTACAGGAACATCGCTAAAGAGAATGTTTACATTGCTATTATCAGTAGACGAGGGGGAGCTTCAGTTTTATTTTATTTAAGATTTATATTCTGAGGGTGCAATGTCGGAGAGGTTAGGACCTGGACCGTTCCACCTGCTAGTAGAGATCCAAGCCGATTACGTATTCAAATGTTTGTGAATGTACGTAAGACAGATAAAGATGTAAAAATGCACATACCACGCACATGCTTGCTCAAAAATACTTACATTCTATAAAGCCAACCGAAAACAACAACATTCATATATACTTGTATTGTAGCATGTATTTATGTAGTTTTATTTGATTTTTGTAATTTATCATATTATATTCACATCACGTATGAAATAAGTGTGCACTTTTACTGATCACTAGTTGTTAAAAAACATATTTTTACTGTATATGCTTCTCTGTGAATCATTTCCTGTCATGCTTAGATTTAAAAGCTATGTGATTCATTATCGTACCAAGGTTTGTTTATGTTTAGAATTTCATTTTAATGTTGAAATGTGATGAGTGGGGGAAAAACAATTTATTTTTTCCCTACTGATGAGATATAGTTATGATGGTGGAGCATATTTTTCTTTTTCTCTGTGTTTGTGGTTAATTGTAATTGCATTTGAAAATAAGTAATTCCTATAAGTTAGGTTTCCCAATTTACTTATCGGCAAGTTGTTTTGTACTTGATGGCATTCAAATTTCATCCTTCGCTTCTTGCACTCTCTCTTTTTTTTTTTTTTTTAATATGTGTTATCCTTCCTTTCAACCACTTAGTGTCATGGAGGTAGGGGCTATCTACAGGTTGCCACCCTATTCTAAATGTCCATGGCTCAGAATAAGCTTTTATTTGCCCTGAAAGGTTGCCTTGGATGGGATTAGAATCCGTAGCGCCATGATTGCCGCCCTGGCGGGCTCCTTTATGACCTTATTGGATGTCAATCAAGAGGGAAGACGTAAATCAATGATACTTTTTACTTTACTTGTAAGCGAAGAATACTATTGAAATTAATATATA
>KZ807800.1:23496-34152 GCA_000696205.2 Oncopeltus fasciatus | reverse complement strand
ATGCTCGGGTTGTACATACCATGTGTGTGTGTGTTCAGTATAAGAACTGTGTTTGTACTATTTCATAATACTTTTATTTTCCAAATGTAATCCTAGCTAATCAATCACTTGATGAGTAAGCGACCTATATATCTCATGACAGTAAATATGTTTTCAACTGTGTCAGATAATAATGTATAATTAATAAAAGTAAATAGAAAAAAAATGAAGAACATTTTTTTTTTAAATCTTATATTATAATAATGAAGTTTCCCCATTTAATTTTTTTTTTTTCAATTTTAAAGCAAATTAGAGGTATAAATTTGTTTTTTATGGAGCCTGCATGATGAGTTTATTATTGAGAAAAACAATTGATGTATAAAAAAGAATAAAAAACATAATTTTTCAAATATGTGCTTTTACAAGGTTTTTAAAATTTGTTATTATTTTGTTTTTACTATAATTTGTCTATTAATAATTGTTATCTATTTTTATTGAATTTTTTTTTAGTTACTTTTATTTGATTTTGTTATCATATAATACTCTCTCTTTTGAGAATAAATCTTATAAACTTAATAATACGTTTAAGTAATTATGTTTTCATTGATGTATGTGTATGTTTTGCTTGAGCTGTCACTATATAGTCCTCAGAACAACTATAGTGTTTGATTGGATAGCCCCCTCCTCCTCCAGTGATGGGTGTTGTGGCGGTAGGAGGGATTCCTTCGTACGGCCAGGGATTCAAGAAGAATCTCCGTTGAGGAAGTCATCTATTGAGGTCAAACCTTGACTCACATTTTCCCCTCTTTGACGGTAAACAGTAAATATAGAGATCTTTCTGAGCTAGTCTCAATTTCAGTGCAGGCTATTTAAGCCCTGACTAATAGTGAGATGTTTACACTTCCGATTCCCATCAATGTTCCTCCTCAAAAATGCGCTTCCGAGAAAAAATAATAAGGATTTTCTATATTTATATTCAAGATTATTGAAGAGAATTTGCAAAAATAGACATTGCGAGACTACTATTTATTATAAGTGCAGTATAAACAAAGAAATAAAAGCCAACTGTTATCCTTAAATAATTTATTTACTGGGTTTCGCCTTCTATGTCATCTTCAGATATTAAGATACAAAATAATTTTATAAATATTATTTTTTTGTGGTATTTAATCCCACCTTAATTTAACAATTTTTAGTGCAAGGGAACAGAATAAAAAATCTTACTGTCCCAGCCAGGACTCGAACCTGAATCTCCTGCTTTCCGGGCCGGTACATTTGCCATTTATGCTACCAGGACAAGTCTGATAAGTTATTAAATTCCCCGCACTAGTGTCGAGAGTCTAACCTCGGAGGCTGACGAATATACCATATTATACTCGAAGGAGCTAACGAGCAAAAGTAAATAACGAGAGTCATTTTAACAGCTTGACAATGTCAGTTCCTCCGAGCATAAGACGATGTATTCGTCTGTCTCGGAGGTTAGACTCTCGACACTAGTGCGGGGAATTTAATAACTTATCAGGCTTGGCCTGGTGGCGTAAATGGTAACGTACCGGCCCGGAAAGCAGAAGATCCAGGTTCGCGTCCTGGCTAGGACAGTTAGGTTTTTTATTCTGTTGCCTTGCACTAAAAATTGTTAAAATTTACGTGGGATTATATACCCCAAAAAAAAATAATATTCATAAAACTCAGGAAGAAGTTTTAGATTATTCAGTTCTCTCTTAGCATCTAATCTTTCTCCGACTTGCGTGCCAGTTGTCTGGTCTGTTGTTATTCTCATTGAATGTTTGCGAAAATTTTTGATATTATCTCTATTGTGGATTCTTTTTTTTTTCCCCCTCTCACAATTATGCAAGCGTAATCACACAAACACACTCTTTCGCTCTCCTTCCAGCAACCAAACACTCGTACATTCTCATAAAAATGACCATTGTGTTCGTGTAGGAGTGTAAACTTTTGGAGTGTCCGTCATTCTTTCTTTTCTTTATCTGGATGACCGTGAAGATCTTATGAACATTCTTCATGGTACTAACGTGAACATATTACTTTTTAAAAGAGATATCAGCGAGTCTTAAAATGACGTAATGTCACTTCTGTGTAAATGACAGGTCTAAGATTAAATGAGCTTTATCGTAAAGTGCAAGTCATTTCATCGAAAATAGTGCAAGTGTTTATTACATTTTTCATTTTAATCATATGCAGAAAATCTCTGTAATTCATTTTTTTAAACTTTTCATCCCTTTAACTTCATAACTAAGGTAACTAACTCTTCAATTTCAATTGATGTTGTAAAAGATTTGTCAGCAAATTTACTAGTTCATTACAAAAGAAATATTGTCATGTATTAATTTTGAAATGCTTATCTTCTGAAGAAAGCCTCTCTCTCTCTTCACGGGAAAAGTTTTTTTTTTTTTTTTTTTAATTTATTATTGAAATTCTCTTCACTTCCCCAATAGCGGTAGGGATTTTTGGAGTTATAAGAAATGGGATATATGGAGAATATGTACAAGAGCTAGCCTACATTTTCGGAATGTTAATTTTCTTTTAATCAGACCAGAAACAGAAGAAGTTTCAGCCCATTTTTTTCTCTGTTCGAAGACAAATGGTACCCATTTATGGCTGGTGTACAACCTGAGACCTCTGGAGTGTAGTAGGTAGACCTGTTAAATTTCATTTAAAATTAAATAAATAAAAAAGAAGTTCAAGATGAAACGTACCTTACAAAGTCTAATAAGGGATTTTTTTTTTTCAAATTCTTTTTTGATGTCTGCTCTCCGGATATAATGAATCCATGTATGTTACTTGATTTAGTGGGACCAATACATTGGCTTGGGATTCCTTTATCCCCACTCGACAACACTAGTTATCTAAATAGTAAATAATAGAAATAAAAAGCCTGTTTATTTGTATAAAGTATCTACTGTAGATTTTGTTGCATCTGAAGGTCAGTTGCATATATGTTGGAATTCGTGCCAATGCCATCAAATACGCAAACACATATAATTGCACGAGTGATTTGCCTATGGGGGGGGGGGGGGAGTTCCACGTTCCGTAAAGCGCTATTATTAACGCACACGAGCAATTTATACAGAGTTTACCCAAGAGTTAGAGAACAATGCAACGTGTAAAACCATGGGAGAGTATGGCGGAACCTCACTGATTACCTCTGCTCTTATTAAGTCCCTCAATTGTTTTAACAAAAAAAAAATTTTAAATTCTTAAAAAAGCCAATAACAATAAGCATTTTCTTATTTTTACAAATCTATTGCCCTAAACAAAAAATCTTATTATTTATCTATTTTGTAGGTGTATTGGTTTAATCAATTGAGATTTAATGCTATTCCAGTCAAAAAAATTAATAATCATCTAATAAAAATTTGATTATTTCATATAATTATTTACCGAATGAACTCCAAGCTGAGGAAAGTCATAGTTTTTTTTAAAATGGTTTCTAACTTTCATCTTTTAATAATAATATAATATATACTATAATATATTATGGTGTACATAAGGGTGTGTAAAGTAATAGTATAGTGTGGTGTACATAAGGGTGTTTATAGTTATAAGTGACATTATGCGCATTTTGTTTTATGATCGTTTATTCAAATGTACTTATATGTTCTGTTCATCTGTATTATGTTTGAAAGTTCTGAGATTTTGAAAATTTTGATATACATTATTGTAATGATCTATGTTACTTAAGCTATTTATACAAATTCTGATGTATAATTTGATTTTTGAAAATATTCTATTCTGTAGGAAAATAATAACATTTTTTTATTCGGAGGTAAATTTGTTTGACCGTCAAGGTCTTGGTAGTTATGAATTAAAACTAATTCTTACCAAAAATACAGTTTCAAAGAAATATTATAGTAGTAGTAGTAGTAGATTGAAGGGCAATCAACTTCTAGGTTATTACGCCCTATAAACACCCCCTAATATGTCCACTATAAATTAGTTAATAAAATACAGGAATCAGGATTATTTCGACCACTATAACAACCTAAATTAATGGATTTTTTTTGTATTTAAATATCATTTTTGTTTCTTTTTCATTTTCAGCCCTGATTTACTGATTACTACCAATACCGAATTCCTGATAATCCTCCCTTCATAATATTAATTATTTTTTCTTCTTTACGAATATAATAGTAATTTATCTTATTGAGTTATGTTTTTGCTGATTATTTACAGGTTATTTTTGGTATTTATTAAAATTGTTTTTTTGTATATAACTCTCAATTAGGGCTTTGTGATTTTCCTTTTTTTAAATTCTTTATTGGATGAGGCTAGTACCTCAATAATAATTGACTATAAACCTCCAAATAATACATTTTATTCTTTTTCTTGTTTCTTTAATTTTACATATTAATTTTAGCCGAATTTAGGACCAGGTTGAAATCAATTTAAATTTAGACCATCTTTTTTATTTCCGCATGCTTTTTTTAATCTTCCCCTTGGGAAAATGTGTGCCTGTGTGTGTGTTTCTTCCCTTAGTTTTCTGTATTTCTTAATGAAATTCTTCTTGAAGCTTTTAAGTGCAAAACGAAAATTCGTTAATGAGCGAAAACGGTCTTGTAGAAGTGAGGGAATACCTGCAATGTGAAGTGAGGATAAAAAACGTTCTTTCCAAATAGCGGACGTAATACATTGATAGGAATAATGAAGCTAATCAGAGGCTCATTTATTTGTAATATATATTTTGCAGGAGATGCGCAACGGAATTAAACAAATTGAATTTTGGCAAATCCACGAGAAATAAGAATTTTGGGAATGCGTGAAATTTCAAGTGCGAATATTATAAGTGTTTTTCTATGGAGTGGTCGCGAACTTTAGTCTAGCGTAATTAAACTCAACGCAGATTCATTTGTTGATAAGAGAAATATTTTAGGATTTACACAGCAAAATATATCAATTATAATAGAGGGTATTGCGTAATGTAAATTTCAATTTTACCTCCTTGAAGCTGCATCAGTTGGTTTTCTTTATAGAATTTGGCTTATCGCATTTAAATATAATAAGGAAGGCTGATTTCCTTACTGTTCTACTTATGGTCATTAAAATAAGCTATTTTCTTTATCTTAAGCCTTGCCTTCATTTTTTTTTTTTTTTAATTAACTCAATCCTTAATTTTAAATTTTTTTTTTTTTGGTGCAATTCGTCCTTATTAACTTCCATTTTTCATTGAGCTTTCCGTCGTATTGACTTTACTATTTGGACTTGATCACTTTTCCATTAGGCTGTGGATTATATGCTATCTCTGGTTCCTCATTGATGAGGAGAGCAGATAAGTGGGCATGCACAGAGCTTGCTAAGAGTTACTTAGGGCGAGGCCAGACTAAGGAACACAATGAGGACGGGTCTTGAATGTCTGTATTTCAGGCGCTGCTACATCTTCTTCACTCAGAACTTCGCTCACACCTCACCCTATTATAAGCTCACCCTATTATGTTAATTATTGCATTAATTATCTTCGTTTAAGTCGACGGGGAGGGTTGTAAGGGTTTGATTTGGAAGACAAGGTCGGAGGGTTTTGGATTGAAAGGACTGAATTCAATGGATGTTGGAAGGCTTGGCGGCACCCCAGATTTCTACTCCGTAAGTCCAGATTGGACGTAATAAGGTTTTGTAGAGCGTCAGTTTGTTTTCTATCGTAAGATTGGACTTCTTATTCATGAGTCTGTATAGAAGTCCATATCGCCGATTGAGTTCTCAGTATAGTATATCTAAACTGATTTTATTACCATATGGTTGATTTCTTATTTTGGGTTATATTTTTTGGTCGTGCCTATTACTCTCTGGTGACAAAAGTTTTAGTAGGTAATTCTGGTATTAACATTTTATTCATTAGAATGTGATTCTTGATTTCCGATTTGTGACATATGTTGTATATTTGTTTATAAAGGAAAATAACTCTTAATTTACAGTAAATGAAACTTATGTATCTTATTCAAGGATTTTGTCATAATTGGGGGAAAAAGTTTAGTTTTTTTAAGTTAATTGTTTTTCAATAATCGTAAATTTTTATAAGATTTCAACTAGAAACATGTAAAAAATAATCTGTATAAATCTCTATAAATGAACATTTTCACTTACATGTGATTTTTTTACAATTTATGCTCGGGTTGTACATACCAATTTAAATTACCTGCATTGTCGACGTAGTATTGTTTTATCATACCAAGCAATTAATTGCGCTTATGTTTTAGTTATTTTAATTAAAGTCACATATTCACACTTATTCCCTTCAATTGATAATGATAAGATTAGAAGGATTGTAAGATCTATATCTTATTTATACTAGTATTTTTTCTTTTCTTTTTTAATTATAGTGTTAGCCTTCCTTTCAACTACTTAGGGTCTGTTTAGACGGAAATGGCCACCCCATTCTAAACACCCATGGCTCAGGGGGATTTTACATGTAAATAAAAGATTGACCTGGCGGGATTCGAAGCCGCAACGTCAGGATTGCGAGACCCGTACGGATCGACTGAGCTACCCAGGTGCTCCTAAACTTGTCTCTGTCAGGTAAATAATCTGAAGGGTTATTATCACTACCAATGAATATAGAACTACCATACCTTCTGTAATCCGTCTTCATTGGTTTCTGCAAACCATCTTCTGCTGGCAAGCGCTTTCGGACATTGTCCATCCTCGTGTCCGAATACATGTGTTTCGGCCACGAGGATGTTTAGTAGAGGAGTTAGCAGAGTCTACAGTTACTAAAACGAATACTCAAATGAAAATGAACAGACGACACACAAACCGAAAACAACGCAAAAAGACATGAGACAGTATAATCAAACACAAACACATTTACAAAAATCAAAAAACTTTCGGAACACTTTGAACACCTCAACAATGGAGATTACAACTGATCCCTGCCCAACTAATACCTGAAAAAATGGACTCCGACCTTTATAACTCTCGCGTTTGACAGACCTTATCGCAGACAAAGCGACCGTTATAGCTAAACGACTCTTATACCTGACGCATCTGACCAACCCACAGAATACAAACGCAGTTGAATACAGACAGTGACAGTGAACACATGTATTCGGCCAAGAAGATGGACCATGTCCAAAAGCGCTCGCCAACAGAAGATGGTTTGCAGAAACCGATGATGAAGAATAATAGAAGGTATGATAGTTCTTGTCTCTGTCCATCGTTAATGATCACATGGCATACACACCTCCTGCGTCAAGCTCTTCTCCAATGCCCGCTGATTTCCATCTGATAACTTGACCTGAGATGAAGGTTTATAGTAAGTTAGATCAGTCGAGGCGTGTAGTATTAACAGATATGAAGGTGCACTTTTAGTTGAAGCAAAAGGAAGAGTCATCTCGATTCGGGGGTGGTTATTAGAATAAACCCTGGTACCTGTCATGTTAGAGGACGGATAGTTGTGCAAACTGAGTGTTGCTCCGGAATAAATCCGTTCTAGAGTTCAAAGGTCGTTCTTCTCCCATAATCTCTTTCTGTCCCTTGTCTTCCGAGTCTCTTTCATCGCTCGCTGAAATGTAGTCCACCACTGGATGTCGTCAGAGAGAGGGGCATTTCAATGAGGAACCACATTTCGTCAGAGGTTGACTCAGTACGCCCTGTAGACAGCGTGTGCTCACCAGGCCTCAGTGATTAACCCACTCTGCTCGGGGCCTACTTCCCTCGTCGCGATGTTGCTGTAGAAGGCCATTGGACGTGGAGCGACACTCTCTGCCCAATAGCATACTAGTGCAAGGTTACAGCAGTGTGTATTTGNACATAACGGATGTCAGTACATTATTTGCCGGAAGCTGGAGGTTTGGAGCAAACTTACTGATGACAGATAAATTAGATGCAATGCTCTATCCGTTCCAGATTTCTCTTATATTCGGCCATAGATATCCTGATTTTTAATAGATACTTATTAAAATGTACAGGCGAGTCATGTTTGAGCGTCTACGCCATTCTTCCTGTTCGGACAGTCTAGAGCCATCCTGAAGGAGGTCTTGCCTCTCTTATTAGTTGTCCTCTCCAGAGACAGTGTTTAAGATCAAATTATTCATTTCCATTAACGTATCTATGATGTTTGTTCTCATAATACTGATCTTTTGAAAATCTTTTTCGAAGTCTTCTCCTATCCTTCCTACGAAATACCAAAAATCCATAAATAACTTTATGAAAACTTTAGTGTTTGTGGTTCTGTCATGAAGACAAGAGAGGACGTCCTGTCCCTAAGTTCACATTTCCATGACCGAAAATACTTTCTTTTTTTTTAAATTAATATTTTTTTGTATCTACCTTGACCGAACCCCAACAAAAAACGTCTAATAGTAATATCTACGGTAATAAAAAAAAAAAACTATCCATTAACGATTAAAGAGTCAACATCTACATTGAAAAAATGGATTGCCAGATAAATAGAGATATTTATGCATTATCAGCATATATTTCATTATTATGTATTCATACGCCCTCTTTCTATTTCATTATTTTCTTCTATTCATTTAAAATAATACATTTTAATGGTTTGCTAATTGCTGCATAATGACTCGTTTGTATGCACACCTTGGCCACGTTTGCAAAATACTGCTGGCGATGAACTGAGCTTCTTAATCGTCATCTTTACATACACACACACATAAATCTCTTGGAACTGAGGATGCTTTATATANAGAAAAGTATATGTAAGAAATATACACATTTAAGAATGTAACTAGGAAGTTTAAGTGACCCAATCCTCTACGTATAGTCAGCATTAAGCTATCTGGGCACTGCTTCGCGCCTAGGGGAACTAAATGAACGCAATTTATCAGGAAGCTATAAGTTGAAGATTACATTTCCAATATTTTCTCCATTTAGAGTATGAATATGATACAGAACTAGTGAGTCTAGCGCTACGGATTCCATTTCCTCCCTTAGTAATCTTTTAACGAGAAATAAAACCTTGCCCAGTGCCATGGGAGGTTATAAAAGGGTACTAACAGCTGATAAACTCTCTCCCCATAGTCCAAAGTTTTGAATGGATTGTAAACAGAAATAAAACAAAATAAGATTAGTAATTTTTAGTGCAAGGGAACAGAATAAGAAATCTAACTGTCCCAGCCAGGACTCGAACCTGAATCTCCTGCTTTCAGTACCGGTGCATTTACCAATTATGCTACCGAGACCAGTCTGATAAGTTATTTACTGGTCCCGGTAGCATAATTGGTAAATGCACCGGCCCGGATAGCAGGAGATCCTGGTTCGAGTCCTGGCTGGGACTGTTAAATTTTTTATTCTGTTCCCTTGCACTAAAAATTACTAATCTTATTTTGTTTTATTTCTGTTTACAATCCATTCAAAACTTTGGACTATGGGGAGAGAGTTTATCAGCTGTTAGTACCCTTTTATAACCTCCCATGGCACTGGGCAAGGTTTTATTTCTCGTTAAAAGATTACTAAGGGAGGAAATGGAATCCGTAGCGCTAGACTCACTAGTTCTGTATCATATTCATACTCTAAATGGAGAAAATATTGGAAATGTAATCTTCAACTTATAGCTTCCTGATAAATTGCGTTCATTTAGTTCCCCTAGGCGCGAAGCAGTGCCCAGATAGCTTAATGCTGACTATACGTAGAGGATTGGGTCACTTAAACTTCCTAGTTACATTCTTAAATGTGTATATTTCTTACATATACTTTTCTTTAAATGTAAAATATAAATTTATTAACTCTCGTACTTTATGTTCTATTCCTTCCATTTATAGTCATTTTAAAAAAAAAATATCAAACTTAATTTCAATGATTACAGAAGCTCTAGCGCGATAATTTAACTTAAAATTCCCTATAGTTGTGTAACATTTTTTGGAAATATCAGATGATTCGTGGGGCTCTGGCCGGAAAGAAGCATCCGGTCTCACAATCTGTGTGTTCGAGTCCCGCACTGGACAGGCTGTTATCGTTAAATAAACTCTATCTTATCTATGCATAGAATAGAGTGGTTATCTATAGATTACTCCTCTTTCATTCACCTTCGTTGTGGAAAAAAGTGATTGAAAAGAAATTGTACTTTATATCCTTGAAATTATTCTTGTTAATCGGTAAAGTCCATTTGGCGGGATTGATGATTCGAGCTTTACCAAATTGAAAATCGCATGTAACTATGTTTTTATTACTATGACGTAATTCTTGAACATTTTTGGTGGAAAATGCGGTTTTTTTGGCTAACAAAAGATATAATATGAGGTTATTTTTATTTTGTTCCCTTGCACTACAAATTATTAAAATTTACTTGGGATTAAATACTACAAGAAAATAATATTTATAAGATATACATTAGGTTGTTGGTACCTTACACTTTACAGCTATTGTATTTTCTGAATTCCAAGATTAAATTATCTATTTACTCTTCTTTATGATCACTTTTAATGAAGAATGGAAAAATTATATACTTTATGCTCGTAGAAGTTTTTTTGTCTTCTCTATGTTTTTGTTGCCTTCGAAAAACAAAAAAGTAACTATTAAATGTTTTATGTTGGGGTTTGGTCAAGATAAATAAAAAACACTAAATTAAAAAATGTGTATTTTTTAAAAGTATCTGCCCATTATCATGTTTAGTTTCTAAATTATCTGGGCAGATAATTTGAAAGATACACATTTTTTTTTTTTTTTTTTTTTTTTTTTTTTTTTTTTTTTTTTTTTTTTTTTTTTTTTTTT
>KZ807800.1:11515-23397 GCA_000696205.2 Oncopeltus fasciatus | reverse complement strand
TATATATATATATATGATTGTTATTAGAATCGTTGAATAATTGGAAGAATTTCAATGTTTGTTCTCTAGCATCCGAAATTTGTTGTGAACCTATTTTATCAAAAGATCCGTTAATTTCCTTAATTTTCGGGAAGTTTTTTAAAAACTAATTTTGTTAAGAATTTGTCAGAAATGGTTTTTATATAATAAAAAAAAGTGTAATAATACTTGTTAATTGAAATGGGATTTATCACAGCACAAGCCATAACTATCTCTCCAGGGCTTTTATCAAACTCAGACAGATAAATACAGGGACGTAATCTCTTCATCTTATCACTTACGTATTCTGCTCCAGATAGAAATAGGACAGCTATCTATTGCATGGTCGCTCAATTCCTTCGTTTATATAGAATTCTTGCGAATCCAAATGTTATTATAAACTTATGACATAAAAATCCGTGAAGAAGTTGACAAAACTAAGCAGATTTCCAATGGTTCATTAATCTTCTACATAAGTAGATGTAACTAACTTATTATGTCTTTAAAGCAAAAAATTTGCGAGTGCTTTGATGAGAAAAAAGTAATCGCAGTCTCTAGGCTGACTAGAGGGAGATCTAAGTTATCTTAGTTACACTCATAAATATCTACCAATGATGTTATTTTCTCGAACAATTTTCACACACCACCCAATAGATGAACCATACCATTCACCGCCTTATCTGTTTTTTCCATACTTTATCAAGAATTTAGTACTTAGGGGGATTTTGTGAAAATCAGTTCAAATTTGGATACGTTTGTGCAATGTTAAGTAACTAGTTAAATTATCGCGCTAGAGCTTCTGTAATCATTGAAATTAAGTTTGATATTTTTTTTTTAAAATGGCATAAAATGGAAGGAATAGAACATAAAGTACGAGAGTTAATAAATTTATATTTTACATTTAAAGAAAAGTATATGTAAGAAATATACACATTTAAGAATGTAACTAGGAAGTTTAAGTGACCCAATCCTCTACGTATAGTCAGCATTAAGCTATCTGGGCACTGCTTCGCGCCTAGGGGAACTAAATGAACGCAATTTATCAGGAAGCTATAAGTTGAAGATTACATTTCCAATATTTTCTCCATTTAGAGTATGAATATGATACAGAACTAGTGAGTCTAGCGCTACGGATTCCATTTCCTCCCTTAGTAATCTTTTAACGAGAAATAAAACCTTGCCCAGTGCCATGGGAGGTTATAAAAGGGTACTAACAGCTGATAAACTCTCTCCCCATAGTCCAAAGTTTTGAATGGATTGTAAACAGAAATAAAACAAAATAAGATTAGTAATTTTTAGTGCAAGGGAACAGAATAAGAAATCTAACTGTCCCAGCCAGGACTCGAACCTGAATCTCCTGCTTTCAGTACCGGTGCATTTACCAATTATGCTACCGAGACCAGTCTGATAAGTTATTTACTGGTCCCGGTAGCATAATTGGTAAATGCACCGGCCCGGATAGCAGGAGATCCTGGTTCGAGTCCTGGCTGGGACTGTTAAATTTTTTATTCTGTTCCCTTGCACTAAAAATTACTAATCTTATTTTGTTTTATTTCTGTTTACAATCCATTCAAAACTTTGGACTATGGGGAGAGAGTTTATCAGCTGTTAGTACCCTTTTATAACCTCCCATGGCACTGGGCAAGGTTTTATTTCTCGTTAAAAGATTACTAAGGGAGGAAATGGAATCCGTAGCGCTAGACTCACTAGTTCTGTATCATATTCATACTCTAAATGGAGAAAATATTGGAAATGTAATCTTCAACTTATAGCTTCCTGATAAATTGCGTTCATTTAGTTCCCCTAGGCGCGAAGCAGTGCCCAGATAGCTTAATGCTGACTATACGTAGAGGATTGGGTCACTTAAACTTCCTAGTTACATTCTTAAATGTGTATATTTCTTACATATACTTTTCTTTAAATGTAAAATATAAATTTATTAACTCTCGTACTTTATGTTCTATTCCTTCCATTTTATGCCATTTTAAAAAAAAAATATCAAACTTAATTTCAATGATTACAGAAGCTCTAGCGCGATAATTTAACTAGTTACTTAACATTGCACAAACGTATCCAAATTTGAACTGATTTTCACAAAATCCCCCTAAGTACTAAATTCTTGATAAAGTATGGAAAAAACAGATAAGGCGGTGAATGGTATGGTTCATCTATTGGGTGGTGTGTGAAAATTGTTCGAGAAAATAACATCATTGGTAGATATTTATGAGTGTAACTAAGATAACTTAGATCTCCCTCTAGTCAGCCTAGAGACTGCGATTACTTTTTTCTCATCAAAGCACTCGCAAATTTTTTGCTTTAAAGACATAATAAGTTAGTTACATCTACTTATGTAGAAGATTAATGAACCATTGGAAATCTGCTTAGTTTTGTCAACTTCTTCACGGATTTTTATGTCATAAGTTTATAATAACATTTGGATTCGCAAGAATTCTATATAAACGAAGGAATTGAGCGACCATGCAATAGATAGCTGTCCTATTTCTATCTGGAGCAGAATACGTAAGTGATAAGATGAAGAGATTACGTCCCTGTATTTATCTGTCTGAGTTTGATAAAAGCCCTGGAGAGATAGTTATGGCTTGTGCTGTGATAAATCCCATTTCAATTAACAAGTATTATTACACTTTTTTTTATTATATAAAAACCATTTCTGACAAATTCTTAACAAAATTAGTTTTTAAAAAACTTCCCGAAAATTAAGGAAATTAACGGATCTTTTGATAAAATAGGTTCACAACAAATTTCGGATGCTAGAGAACAAACATTGAAATTCTTCCAATTATTCAACGATTCTAATAACAATCATATATATATATAGTTGTGTAACATTTTTTGGAAATATCAGATGATTCGTGGGGCTCTGGCCGGAAAGAAGCATCCTTAAAGTCACATATTCACACTTATTCCCTTCAATTGATAATGATAAGATTAGAAGGATTGTAAGATCTATATCTTATTTATACTAGTATTTTTTCTTTTCTTTTTTAATTATAGTGTTAGCCTTCCTTTCAACTACTTAGGGTCTGTTTAGACGGAAATGGCCACCCCATTCTAAACACCCATGGCTCAGGGGGATTTTACATGTAAATAAAAGATTGACCTGGCGGGATTCGAAGCCGCAACGTCAGGATTGCGAGACCCGTACGGATCGACTGAGCTACCCAGGTGCTCCTAAACTTGTCTCTGTCAGGTAAATAATCTGAAGGGTTATTATCACTACCAATGAATATAGAACTACCATACCTTCTGTAATCCGTCTTCATTGGTTTCTGCAAACCATCTTCTGCTGGCAAGCGCTTTCGGACATTGTCCATCCTCGTGTCCGAATACATGTGTTTCGGCCACGAGGATGTTTAGTAGAGGAGTTAGCAGAGTCTACAGTTACTAAAACGAATACTCAAATGAAAATGAACAGACGACACACACACCGAAAACAACGCAAAAAGACATGAGACAGTATAATCAAACACAAACACATTTACAAAAATCAAAAAACTTTCGGAACACTTTGAACACCTCAACAATGGAGATTACAACTGATCCCTGCCCAACTAATACCTGAAAAAATGGACTCCGACCTTTATAACTCTCGCGTTTGACAGACCTTATCGCAGACAAAGCGACCGTTATAGCTAAACGACTCTTATACCTGACGCATCTGACCAACCCACAGAATACAAACGCAGTTGAATACAGACAGTGACAGTGAACACATGTATTCGGCCAAGAAGATGGACCATGTCCAAAAGCGCTCGCCAACAGAAGATGGTTTGCAGAAACCGATGATGAAGAATAATAGAAGGTATGATAGTTCTTGTCTCTGTCCATCGTTAATGATCACATGGCATACACACCTCCTGCGTCAAGCTCTTCTCCAATGCCCGCTGATTTCCATCTGATAACTTGACCTGAGATGAAGGTTTATAGTAAGTTAGATCAGTCGAGGCGTGTAGTATTAACAGATATGAAGGTGCACTTTTAGTTGAAGCAAAAGGAAGAGTCATCTCGATTCGGGGGTGGTTATTAGAATAAACCCTGGTACCTGTCATGTTAGAGGACGGATAGTTGTGCAAACTGAGTGTTGCTCCGGAATAAATCTGTTCTAGAGTTCAAAGGTCGTTCTTCTCCCATAATCTCTTTCTGTCCCTTGTCTTCCGAGTCTCTTTCATCGCTCGCTGAAATGTAGTCCACCACTGGATGTCGTCAGAGAGAGGGGCATTTCAATGAGGAACCACATTTCGTCAGAGGTTGACTCAGTACGCCCTGTAGACAGCGTGTGCTCACCAGGCCTCAGTGATTAACCCACTCTGCTCGGGGCCTACTTCCCTCGTCGCGATGTTGCTGTAGAAGGCCATTGGACGTGGAGCGACACTCTCTGCCCAATAGCATACTAGTGCAAGGTTACAGCAGTGTNAGTATATATATATATAACCTACAGATGGAAAACTTGCTGACAATTTACATTATTCCTCCAGACATAGACATGTTTTCCATCACTTCTTCACGTTAATCCCTTCTGATTAATACTGACACAGTCACACAATCGTCAAACTATAAAAATGGTAATTTAAATACATATCTTTAAATTTTAAATTCATAATTTTATAGTGATAAAAAATAAAATTAATAGCCACGAACTTATTTACGATTATCTTATTTGATCATTCTTTAACACCCATCGGTATCACCTATTCCAGACATTAATGAGTTCTCCAGACATTAATCCTAGTGTTGGCACATAAAGTTTTATTCAGTTTCTTTACTTAAAAATTTNTTTATATTTAAATATGTAATAAGTTCAAAATAAGGTACTTGTAGGTGAAGGAGATAGTCGACATTCGGTCAACAGTTTATTATTAAATAAAAACAAATTGGTGAACCAATGTTTTATTTTTTGTCAATATTTCGCCCTGAATTTCAGGCCTTCTTCAGGGCTATGGGAATAAGGAAGGGAGAGAGCCACGAAATGCGTGTTATACATTTTCTGGTTCCCATCCAATGAAACTATTAGATTTCGTTTTGGTTTGTTTTTATTTATTTAAGTTTCTGTACTCTCCAATCGATGTCTAAACTGAACTCTCTTAAAAAAAAACTTAGTTTCGAAGCGTTGTTTTCTTTAAATATTATGAATGATAAATGCTAAATAAGTCAACCTTTTCAAGTAAATTTCAACTTAAAATATTTAATTAATTATCTAAAAACTCCTGAATGTTCTAATCCAGATATAATTTCTTGTGGGCTTTGTTTGCGATTAAAAGCCTGTTTTATATTTTAAAGTTGAGAGTCAAAAATACAGGTGTATGTTTTAAATTCTTTGTTATTATTATTTTTTATAATTTACAACATACCAAATGTCCATCCTCATTCTATTCTACTGGTCTCTGGAGGTTTTTGTTAAACCAACTAAGCAATTCACTTGCTGTTTTCAAAAATTATTGATGGTAAATCATATTATANTCTTTAAATTTAACACTTCTATGGATTGAGAAAAAGTAACAAAGAAGGTGATAATGGATTTATAAGCTATTGGATAACTCATTTTTCAACAGTAAGTTTAATATTAGCAAAATTACTTAATTATATAACATTTGTTTTATATTTTCTCATTTATTTATGAAATATTTTTCAATATTTTGTATAGATTATGATGTTAGTTTTGTATTATATATATATTGATGAATTTAAATAATTTGATATTATTGAAATGTATTAATAGATATTTTCATTAAACCTGTTTAGTGTGAGCGTTTATTGGATATATAATGGAGAATTTTTGCAAACTTTTTTTTTTAATTTAAACTAAATTATAAGTATTTTGAATTTTAGGCGAAAGCATTTTCATATTTTGTGTAGTTATTTTAATCATTGCGTATAACATGACGTCAATGGTAGAATTAATCTCTAAAAATAATATATAAAATACATAACTAGAGAAATACATTGTGGATGCTAATTAGACTTTTCTTTAAAATTTATTTTAATTTTCTCCAATAATTTGGCTATAACCTCCATAAAGGAAGTGTTTTTGAAGTTTTAATTCTATCAGTTTATCATACTTTGACTGCCTACATCTTGCTTGATTATATTTCCTTTGTTTTCAAAGTTGTTTATTACATTTTAAGTGAAGAAAAATGTTTATATTTTGAATGATCCCGTGTTTTCTGATCAATAGTCATCTAAAAGAGATCTCTATGGAGAAGTTTCTGACAAGGCGGGATTAGGGCCCTCATAGGGCAAAGGTCACCATGTTTTGCTGGTGATCAGAAATCGCGGGTTCGAATCCTGCCCTTGCTTAAACTTGTTTCCTTTAAAATTATAGTTAAAAATTACTATCAATAAGATTCTCAGTTATTATTATAATTAAGGTTTTGCTGATATTAAACTTACTTATTTTTGTTTTGAAAAAATAATTTTAAAAAAATATTATACTCTTATTTCATGGGAATTCTGCTTACATTGTTTATGTCTATCTTTGCTTAATGCACAGCTTACTTACTTTATTTAATATGCATATTAACAAAGTGGCTATTATTAAATTTTTTTTCGCTGCTTTCATAACATCCTCTGCGGCATTTTTGAAAATATGGTTTATTATTTTGCATTATTTGTTTTAAAACTTTTTATTTATTTATTAATGTTGTACTTTTTATATCACATTTTGACATCTTTTTATTATCATTATCCGTATTTTAATAATCGGGTAAAGTATACTCGAATGGGGTATTCATTAGAATTGTTAGCAGAGGTGTCTGGACAAGAACAGATGTTTCTTCGAGCCCCAGACAAGTGATACGAGCCCAGGACTCGGAGTGGCACTTCTTGCAGTGGCCACCATTTTCCTGAAGAGTCCTGCATTGCTGTCTTCGCCACCTCTTTCTCCCCCACTAACATCGCCATCTGATTGTCTCAATCCTTATTTGTTTGATGGTAGGACATCGGCCTTGGTCACCTCAGGCCATCTTGTCCCTATGTCATTTGCCCTGTACCAAAGCTCAGCCTTTTCAACACCACTCCTAGTAGAGCTATTGATTTTTTTTTCTTTTTTTTTTATTCATTATCTAATGCAGTTTCCATCAACCCTAAGGATAAAGGAGTCTATGTCAAATGTTTGAACCAGCTAGTTCAAAAAAATGAATTTCTTTAAAGAGCCAAGTTACCGGAACTTAACTAATAACAAAACATCATACATATGAAGAAAAAAAAGTTAAAGGAATTAATCTGAAAAAAATAAATTACTTTTATTTTATGGAAATGAGACATTTCGCATTAAACTGTTTTAAAGAAATAAAAACTATGCATTAGATTGGGTAAAAAATTAGATATTACCAAACATAATAAAGGCTTACCAGAACAAATTAATATTTTATTGGTCATGCCGTGTAAAAACATTATTTTTAATATATTTAAAGTTATATTTTCCGGCTTCAATGCTATGACATGGATTTAAAAATAAAGATTTTTTTTTTTTTTTTGATAATCCAATATTCTTCAAAATACTTCATTTAAGGCAACAATATCATTTTTTCCATATAAAAAATAAATATCTTTGAAGAAAAATTTTAAACAAAAATTTTTATTCTCTGTAAAAAGCTTAGCTGACATTTTCGGTTGGTGTAGTAATTAGATACATGACGTACTCTTTCTGAAAAATGCATATGGAACAAGGCATTTTTCGCCCGATGGTAAAGTTCATTTGAAGAATTGGCCTCGATGTGATAACCCGATCAATGTTGCAGGTTCGAGATCAGTCGGCGCATTTGCATATCAGAAGGAGTAGTGGGGATAGCCACGCCACAAAATGCATCTGAACAATAAATTATTCAAAAGGCAACTGCAGTGTTCAAAGGGCCTCTTTCAGTCTAGATATACCACGTACTCGGTCATCTATACTTCATAGGTGGAAGCAGAGATATCCCTTTTTTTTATTTACATATTAAATTCTGTTAAAAATAAATAAAAAAAATTTAGAATTTGATTACAATGAATAATTTAAAAAATGACATTCATGAAAGTCACATGAGGAGAGAAGGTGACCAGTGACACCACTCTCAAATTATTTACAGATTATGTCACAGGAGATCCCGGAAAAATATTCGTGAGAGCCAACTGGAAGGGTTGTAGGGGTTGGAGTTGGAAGACAAGGTCTGTGCTAGTGGATTAGGATAGNAGTGTCCTCTGACCAAAAAATGTCTTTCAATTCTTTATTTGTTCCTCCCCTGTCTTATCTACACGTCTCTGGAAGCTCCACTTGGACGCGTGTCATCACAGAGATCCATGCAGTTTTGCTTCCTCGTTGGCTACTTAGGGTTGTCATCTTATGCATCTATTCCCAGAGTTTTCTTCCGAAGAAGTTCCACGGAAATCCGGTGTAGCCCTCGTGCGTGTTCGTCGTCCTCAGCGCCCAGAGTAAACACTTATTTTTAATAAGTGTGTAGAGAATGTATACTACTACAATCTTAGCTGGTCTTACCAGGCATGCGCTGCTCTTAACCATAGAATTAGTCTAGA
Organism: Oncopeltus fasciatus; assembly: GCA_000696205.2. Lineage (NCBI taxonomy): Eukaryota > Metazoa > Arthropoda > Insecta > Hemiptera > Lygaeidae > Oncopeltus > Oncopeltus fasciatus. Next base: position 14,850 of record KZ807800.1, on the reverse strand, counting down.
GCTGTTACTACACTACTTAACTATAATACGACTTGTTGAAGTAGACCTATTTTAGCGAAAATAGTTGTATTGTTATTCAAGTATAGTATAGTGGTGGACTTTTATATAAATAATAATAAACATAATACAAAATTCTATTGAAAATTTTTATAAATGATGGGTGAGTCTTCATAACTTAAATAATGTGCAAAGGGTTCAATGTTGCGAATTAACAAATACATGTACATTAAAGAGAAGAAAAATAAAATTACGTTTTTTCTCTCATCTAATTATGTATCAAGTATTATATTTCATATTCTAGATTCTCTAGTAAATATTGTTGTGATTTATTGGTGTGGTGATACATTAGTGGTTGACATAAATATTCATTATAAGATGATTTTAGTTGGGGTTCGGTCAAGGTAGATATATAAAAAAAAAAATACTAATTTAAAAAAAAGTAATTTTTTTGGATCTATCTTGACCGAACCCCAACTAAAATCGTCTTATAATAATATCTACGGTCGAAAAACTCTCCATTATAAATATTCAGTTTTTTCTCGGCTAATATATTTATTAAAATGAAAATTGTTTAAACATTATTGTGTAAAACTACGAATACATCGTGTTATGTTCGAAGAAGCTGACATTGTCAAGCTATTTATCGACTCTTCGTTATTTACTTTTAATTTTCATTTATAAATATTAATTTGGTTGTGGTGTATTATCTCACGTAAATTTTAAACAATTAATGCGAGGGAATAGAATTAAAAATCTTTCTAGCATAAATATAAAAAATCTATCGGTAGCATACCGGCCGGGAAAGCAGGAGATCCAGGTTCGAGTCCAAGCTTGGACAGATAGATTTTTTATTCTATTATCTCGCATTAATTGTTTATAAATTCCTATAATTTGTTTCGTTCAAAAATGAGTCTCAACTGAATCAAATATGAAGGAATAACTCATTAGTTCATAGGACATTAAAATCCGAATAATTAGTCCTTATTCACAGAATGTAAAATAAATAAATAAATNTATATATATATATATTAAGTTGGCATTATTATTTTTAATTGTGTTATTTTTTTTTTCTCTGCGCCACGTGACCGCTGTCAGCTCTGATGACAGTTTACTGAGCAAACCGAAACCTTGGCTTTACAAAGTATATCTTGTTTACTTGGATATTTTACTTTCCGAGCTTACCGTTTTACTCTACACACTGTTGATGTGGCTGTGTGCAGACTCCAGAACGTGTACCTAACCTCTATGTGCTCGGAGTACATCTGTCACGTAGGCCAGCCATGTGATTCAGATCATGGTGGCTTTTATTATGTTATTGTGCCCTGAATTCCTCTGCTCCCTTATCGCCAATAATTGAGGACTCTCTTTAGAAGCCCCTTCGCTAATTATACTTCTACCCTAACAACCCTTTTCTTTAACCCTTTAAGAATGTCATTGGTTTTTAGTTTCGACTTTTTTCTCATGCAACTCCTGTCTTAAATGATGGTGTTGCGATCATTGAGGTCTAATTGCACCATTTCAATGTAGCAAAAGCAATAACAACTTCTCTTTATAATTTTTTTTTTTTTTTAATTTTTATTTTTAATAAAATTCAAAAAATAAGAAATAATAATTTTTGGCGTCATTTAACGGAATGAATGAATTAATCAAAAGTTCTATATGATTTAGGTGATCTAAATAATAATATTTGAATAGATGGATATAGATGTAATTTTGCCATTAAAGAAAAAAAAATCCCACTGGATTTGAAATGTCCTTGGATTAACTCTTTCTTGCACTTGGAATTACATTAATCTGCAGGTGTATGTCAGATCTCTTGTGGTTCATTTCCTTTCTGAGGTACAAAACGGGTTGACACCAAGTTGGGTGTGGATGCTGCTCAAATCTCCCGGAATGTTTTATGGTTTTAAATCAAAATGGTAATCATGCTTGTAGACTTTATAATTTGGTTGATTGAATCCTTTTGGGTGCATATTCGTCTATTGAATTACAGATGTTTCGTTATTTAATCAATGTGCCGGCCTATTACCCATAACCTCAAATAACTAATATTTTTTTTAAACAATTCATGAAAGGGAATAGAATAAAAAAATCTATCTGTCCCAGCCAGGAATCGAACCTGGATCTCCTGCTATCCGGGCCGGGTGCACTTACCACTTATGCTACTAGGACGCGCTAGTTATCTCATTCCATTCCCTCTACACTAGCAAGAGCCTGGGATGGGACAGATATATTTTTTTTTATTCTATTCCCTCTCATGAATTGTTTAAAATTTACGTGGGATAAAATACCACTACCAAATAAAATATTAATAATTTTTTTATTTTTTTTTGTTCGCTTTTTAGAATTTTTGAAAGCTGCCGTATTTATCCAAACAGGACCGCCAAGTTCCAATCATGGATTCCGTGCCTTGTGGGGGTGGTGGGTTTGTAAGGGTGGGGAAGTTCTAGCCACAGTATCAGGTAGGGCTCCGGAACCCCTACTTATCCCTAATGCCCGTCTGATGTGTCCCTCCTTTCTCCCGTTCGACCACAACTCATCTCGGCCGATGGCCTCACAAAGGGATACCACCTTAGTCTGGCCGCGTGGTTCCCCACATCCTTGGAGCTTGATGTCGCTACCTCACAGCTACCCGTCAGACAAATGTTACTTCTGCCGTTTATCCCATTCCTAAATTTACCCTTCCACTTATTTCAGATCTACAACTAACTCTTCTTAAGCTGATACTACCATGTCCTTGATTATATTTGCTATTTTTCTTCAGCTTATAGAAATGACCTATTTTCTTTTAAAAGAACCTACTTGTTAATAATTTTCTATGGGTTAAAAGTAGAATTTTCTTGGCTTTCCACACTCCCATATAAAATGTTTTAGTAAATCTAAAGCAGTGCCGATTATTTTTTAATGTGGGCTATGCCTTTAATGAATATTTCGCAACGTCTTTATCTATTAAAGGAAATACTTTTATGTATGTAATAAATCCAAATTTTCGTGGGTTTTCGTTTAGGAGTAAGGGAATCAATATAAGAAAAATCAGAACCATTTTTTTCTTTTGAGGTTTATGGACGAGTTCTCTCTTAGTGTAACTGCCTTTGAATTAAGCTTACACTTCTGGCAAATCCGTCTATTCACCGTTTTTATGCTGGCACATGACTTTTGACTCATTCAAAAGAATGAAATATATCCTCGAATGTAGAAGTTTCAGTTATCATATGGTATTACCATTATTCTCTTCCCTGCTATTCGTACGTCTAAAGTACTTTTGTTTACTCTATAATAAGTATCGTTGATTAAGCGTTACTATTATTTTTTAGGATTTTATATATATATATATA